>PVJH01005996.1:0-106162 GCA_004026705.1 Nesogale talazaci | reverse complement strand
GTTATGAACTAATGGAAGTTATTTGTATACCTTTTTGCTAACCCATATAAAAGTCATGATGAATAAATCAAAATTAAATTCATAAAAACTCTAAGTTATGGGTGTGTTTATGGTGGTGTTGTTAGGTGCTGCTGAGTTAGTCGTGGTTTCTAGCAATCCTTTCTATATACAATAGAAAGAATTGCTGTCCAATCAACCATTCACACACACACTCACACACAACTTCTTTAGCCAAAGAAGATCATTTAACAGCAACTGCAGTGATAAATTGATAGGGATCTTCCATAGGTCCAGGTCTGATTCAAAAGAGGACATAGAACAGTGACAGGATATTACTGTCAAGGTAAGACAGATTTTGGATGAAAGCACAGAATACTGGAAAAATATTTACTTGAGTTTCATTAACTATGCCAAGGCATTTGATTGTGTGGATCATAACAAGCTATGGATAACCTTGAGAAGAATGGGAATTTCAGAACACTACATAGTGCTCTTTTGGAATTTGTACATGGATCAAAAGTCAATTGTGGGAATAGAACAAGGAATAAAAAATGGTTAAAATCAGAAAAGGTGTGTCTGGGTTGCATCTCCTCACAACACTTATTTAATCTGTAAACTGAGCAAATACTCAGAGAAGATAAACTATATGAAGTCAAATGGAGCATCAGCATTGGAGGGAGGATTATTACCAACGTGAAATATGCAGATTACAAAAACTTGCTTACTCACTGTGTTAGTCTGTGTTGAGTATAGAAACAAATCCAGATACACTCAAGTGTGTAAGACAGAACTTTATATCAAAGAGCAATTGCATACTGAGAAAATATCCCAGTCCAGTGCAGATTAAGTCAATAAGCCTGATACTATTTCATAAATTTCTCTTCAAACTCACACAGCACATGCAATGATGCTGAATGCAGAAGGATCACAGATCAGTGAGTAGGAAGTCTTGTGGATCCAGTGGAAGTGGAACCATCTCAATGCTGGCATGCATCTTCAAGTGGCTCCTCCAGCTCTCTGAGTGTTTCAACAGCAGAAAAGGAAAGGCACAGAGTTCCCAGAATACTCATGAGAAGGCTACACCCACAAGGAGTGATCAGTCTGTAACCCAAATGACAGGCTAGCCTCCACCTTTACACTCTTAATATCTTTAGGTTGACACTTGAGAGTATGTAGCTAACACAATGACAGTGAGAAACATATTAAGCACTTGCTGATATAGAACAAGGATTTCAGTCTTCAGTATGATTGCAACTCAATGTAAAGACAGCTAAAATCCTGACTGGACAAATGGATAACATCATGATAAAGAGAGAAGAGGTTGAAGTTATCAGGACTTTGATGTTGCTTCGACCTACAATGAATACTCATGAAAGCAGCCATAAAGAGATCAAAAGATGCAGTGCATTGGTTAAATCTGCTGCACGGGTCTTCTTTAATATTTCAAAAACAAGGATGTTACTTTGAAGACTAAGGCATGCCTGACTCAAGCCATTTTTTTAATTGCTTCATGCACATGAGAAAGTTGAAACATCGAATAAAGAGGATCAAAGAAGAAATGAGGCATTTGAATTGTGTTGCTGGAAAAGAATACAGGAAAGTCCATGGAGTGGCAACAAGTCAAATATACCTGACTTGGAATAAGTTCATCATCCAACATACTCCTTAGAAGGAAGGATGGTGAGACTTAGTGTCATGTAATTTAGGCATTGTGTAAGGAGAAACCACTTGCTGATAAAGAGCATCATGCCTGGTAAAGTGGAGAGGCAGACAAAAAGAGGAAAGCCCTTAAAGTGGTGCCTTGACACAGTGACTGCAACCATGGGCCATCAAGGTAATTCAAGCACTGCCCAGTCCAGCTCCATTCTCACAATTGTCCTGTGTTTGAGACACTTGTGACAGCCTTTCTGTGAATCCATCCATTCTGAAGGGTTTTCTTTCCTTTCCTGCACTGACTTTCTTCTTTGGTAAGCATGGCATTCTTCTCCAGAGATTGCTCACTCCTGGCAACATGGCCAATGAACAGGAGAAAGAAGTATTACTATCCTTACTTCTCAGGAGAAGTTTATTATCATATGTTTATCTGATAATCCATGTCATATTTAATAGCTCGTTTTTGTAAGCACCATAATCTATGTGTTTGGTTGACTGCTTATTATTCTAATATCAACTAATATGACACTTTCTGGAAAGAACCTTTGACTTCAAGAATGAGTTCAAAGTATGGAAGGATTTTGAGAAGGGCACAGTGCCAGGTAATGCTTCCTTTTTTTTTTTTTTACATGCTGGGGTTTCTGAGTTGGCAGTGATTCGACAGCATCTGAAAGCAACACCTACCCCTTTTAATAAGCATCTAAATACCTTAATGTATCTTATATAGAGGGACTCGTTAGGACAGAATTGAACTGACCCTTTGGACTTTTAAGACATAAAATATTTACAGGAGTAGACACCATTGTCTTTCTCCTGCAGAATGGTTAGTGGTTCAGAACTTTGGACCCTGTGGCCAGCAGCACAGTGTATACATAGCCTACCATACCACCTGGGTTAACAGATAATTGAAAATTTTATGGCTTGGATCATGCACACCTTAATCCTCACAGCAATATTCTTCATTGTAACACTTTAGAGAAATCTTGTGGAGCACATTTACCCTATGCAATACATTATTTGAGTCCCTAATGACTACTTCCACTAGCATTGATAGTGACTGTAAGCAAAATAAAATCCTTAATTTCAATCCTTTTTATGGATTTATCATGGTGTTGTCTACTTACCTAACTGTGATATAGTTTTTTTCCCCATTACATTGAGTTGTAATCCATACTAAATATTGCAGTCCTTGATCTTCATATACTTTGTTGCTGATATATTACACATAAACCATTTCGTATTATTGTAAGTCAGTATCAGTACTGGAAAACATTTAAAGATTATCTATTTTTTAGAAATATCATATAAAACAGATATTATAAAATTTAATATGTTATCACAAAATAGATACATATATCTTATATTTCCACAATGGAAATTTTTATGTTAACATTAGTGCAATGATTGGAATTATTTCCTCACTTTTAAAATATTTTCATTTTGAAAAATATTCACATAAATACAAAATTTGTGAGAATGGTAACTTTGGCTTACCTGCTGAACAGTTTTCAAGAATATTCATCATGGCTTTTGTTTACGAGATGTTTTGTAAAAAAAGAAGCCCCCTTTTTTGACATGTCTGTTCTCTTTTGAGTATATTTAAAGTTTTATACTTAAATATCCAAATAAGTAAAGCAAAAATAATAAGATACTAATGGCAACAAAAACAAGAGAAGAGACAATGTGGGTGAAATTGATAGTAAGAAAAGTCAAATTTCTGGATACAATTTTTGGGACCGTGTCTGAAGTTGTATCAAGTGCTTCAATATAGGCACATTATTTTATATTACATTATGTTATAGGCTAAAAGAATTAAAAGTAGAAATAATAGAAACAATTCCCTCACATTGAGTGAGACTGGCTATTGAAGTGCAGGGAGAACTGAAATAGCTAATTTTGACTTCTCTATATAACTATATTTTTATTACTGAATTTAAATAAAATTTTAAAATTAGAGCATGTTTTACATTTTATAGGAACAAATTAATTTTGATGAAATATTATTCTGATTTTCAATACAATTTATTGAAAATCAAATGTGTCTTTTCTCATTCAGTTCATCTTCTAAAATTCAGTCTTTAATTAAATTTCGAGACTACTCTTTGGGCTCCAGTTTGATGACCCAGTTAGTAATGTTTTCTATCTCGCACTTAATTGCCTTCTTGATTTATACCTGTCTTAAATAATAGAATTCTCACAAATAAATTTGGTTTAAAAGACAGCTTTGAAATAAGGATTTGAGTGCACATGCTTCCATGTAAAAGATTAATATTAACCTCAGCTTCTTCTTTTAGGTGCATGTAGTCTGAATGTCACACTTTTAGCATCTGCCAAAATGATCTGCTTTTATTCCAATTTTTTGCTTTGTTGTTGTTAAGAAACCCTGGTGGCACTGAAAGGCACCTTGGTGATAGAGTGAGAGTGAGTTACATGTTGGGCTGATAACCACATGGCCAGTAGTTCAAATCCACTAGCTGATCTGCAAGAGAAAGAGGTGACTTTCTACTCTTGTAAGTAGCTATAATCTTGGAAAACCGGTTAAGAAGTTCTCTCTTGTCCTGTAGTGTTGCTATGACATGGAATAGACGCCATTAGCAATGGTTTTGGGTGGCACGGAGAGGTAGGTGTTGGGATAGTAAACTACAAGTTGGTGGTTCAAAATGAACACACCTCTCTGTGGAAGAAAGAGGAGACCATTTGCTCCCATACAGAC
The DNA here is from genome assembly GCA_004026705.1 of Nesogale talazaci. Lineage (NCBI taxonomy): Eukaryota > Metazoa > Chordata > Mammalia > Afrosoricida > Tenrecidae > Nesogale > Nesogale talazaci. The sequence continues at coordinate 101,796 of PVJH01005996.1, read as the reverse complement.
GACAGCCCTGGGAACTTGACATAGGGTCATTATCATTTGAAATCAATTAGATGGTGGCTGGTGTAAGGTTGCTGCTATCATGGACCTTCAAGTCAGGTCCATCTGATAGCAGCTTTATATGACACAGACAGAAGCACTGCCTGCTGCTGCACCGTTCTCACAATTGTCCTGTGTTTCAGACACTTGAGGCAGCCTTTCTGTGAATCCATCCATCCTGCAGGGTTTTCTTTCCTTTCCTGCACTGACTTTCTTCTTTGGTAAGCATGGCGTTCTTCTCCAGAGACCGCTCCCTCCTGATTAAATGACCAATGTAAGGAGAAAGAAGTGTGTACTGTCCTCACTTCTAAGGAGCATTTTATCATAATTTATTTGTCTGATGAGCCCTGTTATATTTAATAGTCCATTTTTGTAACACTATTGTCTATGTGTTTAATTGGTCTTTTATTATTCTACCACCAGCTAGAATGACACTTTCTGGAAAGAGCCTTAGGCTTCAAGAGTGAGTTCAAAGTTTGGAAGGATTTTGAGAATGGCACAGTGCCAGGTAATATTTCCTTTTCTTTTACATGGATGGGGTTTCTGTAAATTGGAACTGATTTGATAACAACTAATAGCAATATCTACCCTTTTAAACAAACAACTAAATAACAATACATCTTACAACATATATTTATTTATCTCACCATTTAAAATTTTGATTTTAGATTTATACACTTTTCACATTTGTTTATGCATTTTTTGACACTGGAGGCTTTGTTTGTAAGCCTTTGCTGACAAACCACAAGGTTCTTGATTCCCAGACCACCAGGAGAATCACAAGGCTTCCCACAACTATAGAGATTTACACTCCTACATGAGGTGATTATAAGTCAGAATTAATTAATGTCAGCAAGTTAACCATTTAAGTATACATTTATTAATCACAACAACCATTGATAATTGCTAATCACTCAACTCCTCAGAGAAAACTGTGTTTAAATACAAATCATTTTAAAATAACAATATAAATTGTTTCTTTAAGGTCTTTTGCAAATGGGGAGGACATTTTACCTCAAGGGTAAAGCTGCCAAGAAGATGGAAGATCTTCTGAAGACTTTCCAACCCTAACTTATCAACATTTACATGGCAAAATACAAGGAAAGATGTCTATAAAATAATTATTTAAGCAAAAACATAGTTCCCAGTGAGACCCTAGAGTCTCTGTTCCCCACAACCAATACCTATGGAGTCCTTGTGGACTGACAGTGATCCAATAGGACACAGGAGAACTGCTTCTACAGGTTTCTGAGACTCTAGATCTTTTTAAGAGCAGATGGCCTTATCCTTCTCCACAGAGTGGCTAGTAGGTTCCAACTGCTGATCTTGCAATCCACAGACCAGTGAGCAACCCACTATGCTACAAGTGCTCCTTCAAAACTAGCTGCATCTAGAGAACTCTCCAAAAGCGTTTTAATGCCCAAGGCAAAAGAGTCTCCACAAACCTGCTTGCTAGTCCCTTGCTTGACTCCAAGATAACTTTAGGAAAGTCATTACTTCAAAGCTCAAGGCTCAAAGAACATCTAAGAGATGAGGCTCTCGCTGAATCACACCCAGGCCAGGGGCTCCAGGGCTCTGGATGCCAGAAATAGTAAACTGTTTTCTCACATGAAAGATAGGCAAATGCTCTATTTTCTAAAACACAAGATCCCTCCTCTATTGTGCATACGAGGAAATGAAAACAAAGAGATTTAAAATAATTGCTCAAACTCAATCAATTTGAAGAAAAATTATCCTTAGCTGCAGAATCTTATTTTATCATTTCACAATACATTCTTAACGAAATGAATAAAAACCTTTGTTAAAGGACACAATCCATGGAAAACTATGTTATTAATGAGTAAATAGCAGTTCATTTCAGCCACTTGTGGTTATTTTATATATGCTCAATCATTTAGCATGATATTAAGTTTAGTGAGTTTGACTTTCAGCAGCCCACCCCCACCCCCACCCCCCATACTACAAGACTTCTTCTTTTAGGTCTTTTACAGCTTGTAAGGCATAGCATGACCACAAGTGTGATCACCTCACCACCTTTTCTTATGTTCCATGAAATCATCATGGCAATTCATCTCCCCTCACATTCACCAGTCCTATCCACACTCAAGTGCACCGGGTGGGGATGGGGAAATCTTTAGGACCCTCTACAGTCGATGAACCTATAGGGGCAACAAGTAGAATAAGGGTTCCAGGCAGAGGAGCCTATAGCAGTAGGGGAGGGGGGTAGAGAGGAGAAGATGTCGAGCAGTTCAGGTAGAAAAACAATTGTTTGGAAACGGATTGTCATCATAATTGTACAATTCGACTTGACATCTCTGAAATATGAAAGGATCAGATCTATGTATTACATCCCAACGTTTGAAAAAAGCAGAATTCAAGGAGGATTCATCTCGCCTACTTTCATGTAGTGAGACTCGTCAGTGGTGTCTTAAGTCATCCGGAATTCGAGTTTGTCGACATCCCTAGGAAGGTTCCATCCCATGGCTGGTACTGATGGCCACCCTGCAATTCAACTGAGCAGGGGTCAGATGCTATATCCACTGCTGCTCCGGCTCAGTGACGAGTCAGAACTGGCACATGGGCCTGGTACTGCTATGTGACTTTCCCAAACTGGAGTGTATGAATTGACTCGGTATAAGCAGAAGGTTCTTCTCTGAACTAAAACTGGACATCTCTTTCTGTCTGCTTCACCTATATGCTTGGCGAGACTGGTCTCACGTCTAGCTTGAGTCAGAGAAAGTCTTTTCAATGCAAGGAGGGCCAAATAGTATGTTCATGTGTTTTGAAATCATCAAAGATGTTAGGATGTCAGGACAGTCAGGCGAAAGACACAATCTCTAACAGGCTCAATATAAAAGGGCTTACAACATCTCCTTAGCGGAGCTATTACAATAAAAGAACATGACACATGGGAATGTGATGGGACTTAAATAGCCACTTGTTTTGTGTGATTCTCCCTATGTGTCCATTTTTTAATTCACCTGATATTTTACTAAAGAATTTATAGGATACTTTCCCTGAACAATGATATGTATAACTATGAGGTGGTTGATCATTGCTTGAAGAGTTTGTAATCTCAGATAAACCCAGATGTCCACAGGTGGACTGGTATTCTAGTGGGCATTTCTTTGTCCCCCCCTTCCCTCTGCTGCCTTCCCTTTTCTCTCACTTCCCCTTTCCTCTCCCATTCCCTTCCCTTCCCACCCCATTTCCTTCTCCTACTCCCCTCCCCTCTCTTCTCCATTGTCCTCCCTCCCCTTCTTGCCCCATCCATTCCCTTTTTATTCCCCCTGAAACAAAACTTGATGCCCAAGCATATCCTAATCACCTGTAAGCTCTGGGGATGAGTTTTCCATTTTCCAAATTTTTACACACAATGATGCAATGAGCTATGATCTTCTCTCTATGTGACCTCATATAGAACAAATAGTCTAACATATCCTCAATCCTTACAACAAAACTTTAACATATAGCAGGTTATATTTGGATTGGACACAACTCAAGTATTTTTTATGAATGTCCACAAGAGTTTCAATTTTGACTAATTATTTTAGTCTCTAAACTGGAGTTTTCAATAGTAGATGCAATTAGTAATACTATTTTTTCTATTCCTTTCATTCAAAATATTTAGACAACAACAGTATATTTAAGTCACCTTGGTGAATGACTACTACTCAATAAAACAAAGTGGTATTTTTATTTATGTATTTGATAAGAAGATCCATTGCCAAGTTGGGTTAACTATCTATGATAGCACTTTTTCTCAGAGAAATCCAATAGCAAGAAAAATAATAACTTGCAATGTTTACCAAAATAAAACTTAATGTAAGATTGCTTAGAGCTATAGTTCTACATGTTTACAATAAAGTATATTAATATATAATGTATATATAAATAACATGCAATTGAGATGTGTGATCCACTAGATGGTTATGTGAGGTTGATATTTATATCCAAAATGTATACACATCTGAACTCTTCTTGTGTAAACATATTTCTTTTTACTTGGTGGGTGAGGAGCTCTTCAAAATAAATTATTTTTACACATTTTGGCACTTTTTAAAAGGTAGAATTTAACGCTTCAAGCACAAATGGTTTTGATACTGTGAGTGGCTTGGATTCCAAGTTGAGATTTAAAAATACTGTTCTCCCTCATTCCAACTCTGCCCTTTCTCCTTGATGTCTTGCAAGTCCCACAAAGCTGTGACTGATACACTTCTATAATGGGTCACCAAAGGAAATTCATCCAACCTTCCACAGTTCTTGGGAGAGTTACTTGAAATGTTTTCCCCATAAACACTTGTACCAGTGTTAGAACCAATCTCTGGGAACCCATCACGCAGACACTCTTGCATTTTGCATTCAGCCAAACGCTTTTGCAAGCATATGTTTTCCTAAAAGGTCAAATTTGGAATTGTGGTTACACAAATTAGTTGGGAAAGTTTTCACTTATCATTTACAATGGAAATGAGGAAAATTTTACTAACTTGTCACAATAGTACAGAAAGTCTTAGCTGAAATGATTTCTTGGTATGTACTTATCTGAGTACTTATTGTAAATCTGCTGCTATCTCCCAAGGTTATGTAAAACCTTATTCTGAATGCTAGTAGCAACAACAAAACCTAAAACATATCACTTCCATTTATTTACATCCACAATTGGCAAGATGAAAAACAGAGATAATATTTAAATCACTTAAATGAAATGACTTTAAGACAGCAGTTCTCAAACTGTGGGTGGCTAAACCCCTTTGGGGGTCAAATGACCCTGTCACAGGAGTCACCTGATTCATCACAGTAGCAAAATTATAGTTATGAAGTAGAAACGAAAATCATTTTATGGTTGGGAGGATCATCACACAAAGAAGTGTATTAAAGGGTTGTGGCATTAGGCAGGGAGCAAGTTGTGGTAGCTGACTTCCAAGAGAATTGCTGCTGTGGAAATGAAGGGCGGTAACTCTGTCCTTTACATGCTCTATGAATGGTCATTGACGACCACAGTACGTGACATGCCTCAAATAAATCAAAATAAATTTGAGGATATGACTGCAATTAAAAATCTAAAAGAAGACTTCTGAAAGTTAGTAAAAAATTCTATAATCATTGAATTCCATTTCCATGAATTATATATATATGATTCCAACTAATCATCTTTCAAATTTCAATGAGCTCTATAAATGAACATATGTGTGCATATGTATATATGTATGTATATCAACTCACTGCCATTGACTTGATACCAACTCATAGCAAGCTTCTGAGAATGTAGCTTTTTATGGGAGTAAAGGGCCCCATCTTTCTCCTGTGGTGTGACTAGTGGTTTGAAACTGCTAATCTTTCTCATTATAGCCTAGCCAGTAAGCACTATGCTAGACACATATTATCCTAACACATCTATTCCATGTATATGAAAGGAATTGTGAGTTGGTCATATAACAATGTCAGTTACTGGGTAGCATGAAAAGTATGTACTCCACTTCTAACATGCAAGTCGACCATTCATGTCCATCTCCTAGGGTCATGAAAGAAAGACTTAATAATTTATCTGTGGATATATTAAAGCCAAGAAAACAATTCAGAGCAATTCAACTGTGTAATGCTTGTTTCACCAATGCATCAGAATTGACCTGCTGGCGATGAGTCTGGTTATAACATTCAGAATAACTTGTGGCCTGTCAGAAATCCCAAGGACAAACTATTATTTCATGACCTATAACTCCATTCAACATTGGTTAAAATTAGGAGATGTTGAAATTAATTGGGAGAAAAATATCCACAATATTGCCTGTGACCTCTTTAAAAAAATTCTGTTTTATCACCTCTCAAGTAAAAATCCAAATATTTTCCTGTAAGACTCTTCCTTATCTTGTAATCACCCACCTTCTGCAAATTATGTCACATAAATTAGCTTGCCATCCCTTTTAAAAATGTATTCTATCAATCTGCAAAATGATCAGGACTTCATATACATTTGCCCTTGTACACTTTTACCCTTGTAGCATTTGAATCTATGAATAAAAATCACATATTTAATCCAAGAGACAAGGATCACTAAGGACATTGTTTCTAGGTCTATTTGCCTTGTATTCAATACTCCTATCACCACAAACATTTCCTCAGAATCAAAGACTACTTCTTTAAAAAACATACACTTGAGGCCCCTGAAAAGTGCAAATTGAAAAAAATACAGACAAGAAACAGTTTAAATTATCTTGATTCTGACTCAGCATGACCACCTTTATGCAGAGTAGAAAAGAATCAAGAGGTTTTCACGTCTGTCAACTTACTGGGGCTGCTCACCTGTCATTTGTTTCAAGGTCCCCGAGGTAGGGCTGAAGGGGAAGTTCTTCAATGAAGAGTCAAACCCTTATAGCTGGTTATCCCCAGAATCAACTTTGACAGATACTGGACTTAGCAAATTTAGTGGGGTATCTTCACAGAAATGTTTCTAGGAGTTCAAGATTACTGCACACTGGTGTCTAGAGGCCACCGGTGGTTTGGCACGAAATATGTGTGCTATTTGGTTTTAAGCTTCCATTGTTGCTGTTTTAAGTTGCTTTAGAGTTGGTTCTGACTCATGGTGACGCTACGTGGTGCTCGAAGGAATGTGCTTGGACCCATCGTGGCAGACACTGGGTCAATTCACCTCCTCGGTTGTTGGCCTCTTTTTCATTAAATTTCAACTTAACCAAGCAAGAGACACTTTTCCAGGGACTGGTCTGCTGTTCCACTACAACTCACAGTATTGAATTAAATGATCAATTATGATTTTAAATAAAAAGTTTATAAACTCTCGCTTAACTCAAATGCCTCACTGACATTGAGTTGGTCCCAACTCATATCAATCTTCAAATTTTAACGAACTTGAGAACTGTTTTCAGTCATGCACTTAGTTTATTCAATAAGATGCTTTCATTTTCAGCTACTGCATATCATTTAAATTTCCCTCACATTTGTGTTTTTATTATTCATTGTCTTTCTAGAAAGTTACAGTTCAATGTGTTGAATAAAAGTGGTAAGTGTGTAACATTTTAAGAGATGTATGGCTAAGCATCACACATTAGCCTTTCTGATATCTCAGGATGCATATTAGTTTAAGGTCATTCGGTCTTTATCATGTATTACACAAGACCCTGCTGGGTAACAGTTCCATTTGTATTTGTAAGTCTATGAAATAAAGCATTCTTTACCAATAGCTTTACCTAGAGAGCCTCTAGATCTTGCAAATAATGAAGCACTTTGCTCTTAACCAAAAGACAGGATGTTCACGTCCACTCAGAAGTACCTAAGAAGAAAGGTTTTTGAACATATTTCTGAAAAAACACCAGTTGAAACCCTAGGGAGAAAATTCTGTTCAGTCACACGTAGGGCTACCATGAATCTAAGTGCATTTGATCACATCTTCTCTTTTTAAAATTTGTCCTTCATAATTGTTGTTAGGTACTTTTAAGTCTGTTCCAACTCATAGTGACTTTGTCTTTAACAGAAAAAAAAAACTCTGTGTCAAACATGAGTACTCTGTTTCAATTATTGTATCAACTCATCTACTTGAGTATTCTTATTTTTTAGTTATACCCTACTTCCCAGTGTGGTGTCTTTTTTTAAGGCTGGAACTCTCATTAAAATATGTCCATAAGAAGTGAGCCAGGTCTTATCATCCTGGCCTGGCTACTCCAAAGTGTTCTGGCCATATAGCTTCCAAGTCAAGATTCATTTATTTTACAGGCAGTCCATGCTCTATTCATTATTCTTCACCAAGAAAATAATTTAAATTGACCTGTCCTTCATTGACTTACCTTATTCATGTTTACCTATAAATTATATTATGTATAAATTATATTAAAAAACAAGATCCCTTAGTGACAAATTTAAAATTCATAATTGCCTGAAAGTTAAGCTGTTCTCTAAGTGATGTTGATAAAACTGAAAAAATATGGGTATTTTAGATGTTTTCAAAAATTGAAACAATGAAACCAGTGATACGTCTAAAATTAAAGTTGATCTTAGAAAGACAATCTAAGATTTTTGTATAATTTTAGAGCACTATTAATTGCAATTAATTACTATTTTTTTTCTCTGACAGGTCAGGATTCTTTTCTATGACAGGGTTAAATTATGAACTCTTTCTTTGGTAGGTTATACAAAGAGCAAAGAGGAAATTATGAAGTTATTTTAAAATGTTTTCTCCCTTATAAAAGAATGTACACATCAAAGTGATACTGAGGGACTTATTAAATAAGATGAAACATTATGACATATACTGTTAACAAAACCAATTTTTTTTGAAAAATTATCTGGTCAAAAGTCATCCTTGCCCTTGAAGGATACTTATGCCATGCTGGGAGCCAAAGCACAATATCTAGACCTCAAGAGGATTCTGCTTCATAGCAACCCTCTGTGTCCCATAGAGTCTATACTCTCTGCTCTGTCGTTCAGAGTCAGAGTCGATGGAGCTTCCAACCCTCTGACCTTTCCAGTAGCTGCCTATTATGATATGGATCACTATACTCCCGAGATTCCTGTTGTGCCACGTGGCAGAAAAAATATACTTTGATTCTTCAAAAATTAGTTTGATAAAACTCGTGAAAAATATGATATGGTTTGGTGCTTGGGGTGGTTAAGGCAAGTACTTATGTGGATAATTGTCAAAAGTTACCTATGTAGAGAAAATTAAGAGGCACCTTTTATTTTTTATAGTGTTATAGAGAGCATGTGCGGATACACCTGCCATATGGACAGCAACAAATGTCTCTCTCCGTTAGAGCAGAAGAACAGATGCACCTCTGGCTAACTGCCAAGCGGCATACTTTTCTCTAGATAAATTGAGTGGTGAACCATCAGTAATCTGCTTACTGCTCAGGATTCATATCTTAAAATGTACGTCATGAACATGTAATGTAGATGTTTTTAATGTGCCATGGAAAACAAACAATAAAACAATGAAGAACAGGATATGAGGTGACAAATAAATTACTTAGTTTTCATACTGAGCGATATGCTGAATATCAAGTAGATATTCATGAATTTTCAAATAACTGATGAAATCAAAATTCTATTTTATAACATAACTATAAAGTTAATAACAATAATTATAATTTATATTATTTCAATCACTTCTTATTTGCTGTTTTGCAGACATGTGTGTTTATACCTTGAATAACTATAATTATATTATTTCAGTGCCAAAATGTATCAATATTTTTAGATAAAGAACTGGAACAATCTAAAAACAAAATATAATACATATGGTTTGATTTTGCCACTTTTCTCTCTATTTGTCCTACATTGATGGCTTGAATATTGCTATGATGATGGAAGATATGTAACTGATATTTCAAATGCCAGCAGGTTCACCCAAAGTGACCAAGTTTCAGTAGAGTAGCCAGACTCAGAACATATTACGAAGAAGAAAAGCCTGTCTGTTACTGAGGAATTAAACACTGGGTATGTTAGCAACAGGAACAGAACATTCCCAGATCTACTGTAAGCCTCATGAATCGAAGTAGGACACTCTAGGATACACTGATGGACAATGAGCCCCTCATCATGGGAGGCACTGGAAATATGAATGGGAAATAGTTGCTTTCTCAATGTAGAGTGAACCATAATGATGTGGCTGCAGTAAAGCTAGCGAGATCTGTATTTCCTGTTGGGGCATGAGTCGCAAAGAGAAGAAACAGTTGTAGGTGTCTATTAAGAACTAGAAATTAGGCTGAACCCCGGTGGCGTAGTGGTTGTGCACGGGACTGCGGCCCACTGGGATGGAGGTTCAATTCCAACAACGGCTCCACAGGAGCAAAGGCTGGGCTTCCTACTCCCACCACTCGGGGGCAGTGATGCCCGCCCCCAAAAAAGCTGGAAATTGGAATTATGAAGTATGAGTCTAGGGAAACTGTAAGTATTGAAAAGTGAATGCACTGCACAAAGATCATTAGATAACATATGACTGATGGTCAAAAAGATGAATCCTTACCTGTTCCTCCTTTTGGAGAACAGAGATAAAGTGATGATAGGTGCTCTCATGATACATGATTAATATCTCTGGGTGAGCAGGACCTGCAACATCCTGTTTGCTCCTCTCTGATTTTTTTAAGAAAAGAAAGCACGTGATTCTGTATAACTGGATGATAAATCCAGAGATATAAGGTTATAGTCATCATTAAAAAGGACATTTCAATATCTATCTTGAATTGCAATGCTGTCTGTGATAATACTTATCCCCATAAAAAGAAATCTTGTCAAGTAACAATTTCAAATTTACACACTAATAATGAAGAAACTGAAGAATTCTCTTAATGTTTTCAGTGTGAAATCTCAAGCTTGCATTCAGGAGGCATTTATAATTACTGACGATTGGGATGCAAAAGTTGGAAACAAAGAAGGAAGAGTATTTAGAAAATAAAGCAGTCAAGAGAGCAAGATGCTGGACAAGACCTCTGTAAGGTTTGGACGAACAAAGATGCCACTTTGAGGACTAGGTTGCACCTGACCCATGCCATGCTTCCATTGCTTCACATGTATGAGAAAGTTGGACAATGAATACAGAAGAGTGAAGAATAGTCGATGAATTTGAACTGTGATGAAAAACTGACAGACATATTGTGGTGGTTTGCGTGTTGCTGTGATGCTGCAAGCATGTCACTGGTATTTCAAATGCCAGCAGGGTCACCTAAAGTGAACAAGATTCATTGGAGCTTCCAGACCAACAGCAGACAATGCAGAAGAACCCTTGCTTTCCAGTTTTGGGAAAGAAGCACTTGGGAAACTTGTGCATGACGTTGAATAGCTTTTAAATATTGTAAAACTAAGTAAAAGAAGCAGAATGTTGGTGCAGAAACTGCCAGCAGATCGGCCCTCAGGTCCTAGGGCACTCGGAATGTGTCTGAAGAGGAGCTGATTTCTCTTAGGGGAGTTGACAATGGTGAAGTGAGTCCAGTAAAATCTGTGGGAGTGGGGCTTTCAGGGCCTTCATTTGCTGATGGGACATGACTCAGGTAAAGAAAAATATCTGCAAAAACTCCTAATGATTGGAACTTGTAGGAAAATTGGTCGGGGCAAAAAATTAAGTGGAATTCATGAGGATCGCTATCTTAAGCATCAGTGAACTGAAATGGACTGGTATTAGTCATTTTGAATGAGAAAATCATGATTTAGTATGCTAGCACAATCCACAGGAAATGTGTGGCATTCATTGTCAGAAAATATTTTGATAGATCCATTATGAAGCACAATACTATATAGGATAGGATTGTATGTATACACCTTTAAGGAAATTCAAACGATACAACTATTCAAGTTTTTGCATCGATGACAGAATTGTACCAATGACTTCAATTGGAAATTGATCAAACATGCAATCAAGATATTTTAGTAGATATTAGAATTGGAAGCAAAGAGGAAGGAATAGTAGTTGGAAAATACTTCTAACTTGGTGTTAGAAATGAAGCTGGGTTCACATGATAGAATTGTGCAAAACCCATGCCTTGTTCATAACACCTTTTTCAACAGCACAAAGGGCAATGATACACGAGGACTTCCCCAGATGGAATAAACAGAAATCAAATTGATTACATCTGGGTAAGACAGTATGGAGAAACTCATTACCAACTAAAACCAGGTAAGGAACAAACTCTGGAACAGATCGTCAATTGCATATATGTAAATTAGGATAAAATGTAACAAATCAAAACCAGTACAGGAGCCAAAATACAGCCTTGAGTCTATCCCACCTGAAATTTAAGAACTATTTGAGGCATTGCACACTGATAGCAGAAGACCTGATGAATTGTGGAGGACATCCAGACCATCATTTTTGAAGAAAGCAAAAAGTTATCAAAAATATAGGATAGAAAGAAAAGATCAAAGTGAAAGTCTCTGAAACTTGTTCTTAATCATAAATTAGATAAAACATTTGAAAGAAAAAATGAAGTTGCGAAGCTGAATAGTAAATTTCAAAGCCAGCTCAAGAAGACAGAAAGAAATATTATAACGAGATGTGCAGGGATATAAAATTAGAAAATCCCATTGGGAGAACACACTCAGCATATCTGAAAATAAAAGAAATCAAGAAAAATTCAAGCCACAAATTATAATTATGAAAGATTGTAAAGGCAAAATATTGAATGATGCAGGAAACATGAAGAGATGATAGAAAAACACACAGAATCATTGTACCCAAAGAACTATCTGACAGTCTATCATTTTAGAAGGTAACTTATGAATAAAAACCAATGGTGCTGAAGGAAGTTCAAACTGCACTAACTACTTTAGTGAAAAGTAAGGGTCCAGGAATTTATGGAACACCATCTGAAATGTTTCAGAATATTTTCTAAAGAAGCACTGGAATCATTCACTCATCTATTCCAGGAAATTTGGAAGACAACTACCTAGAAGAGATCTGTATTTGTGTCATTCCAAAGAAAGGTGATCCAACAGGATGCTCAAACTATTAAACAGTATCATTGATATCTCATTGGAACTATACATTGAGAGGGAATTTCTAGATGCTCAAGCTGAATTTTGATCTCAGATGACTCTTGGCTCAAAGCAGAGAATATCATAAAGATATTTACTTTTGTTTCAAATTATATGAAGGTATTTGACTCTGTGGATTATAATTATCTATGGATAATTATCTACCTTCAGAAGAATGGGGATTCTGGAACACTTCACTGAGCTTATATGGACCTTGTGCATAGATCAGGAGGCAGGTGTATGAATAGTACAAGGGAAAATGGTATGGCTTAGCATCAGAAAATGTGTGCATCAAGGCTGTACCCTCCAACCATGGGTTTTCAATCTATACCCTGAGAAAATCTTCAGAGAAGCTGGCTTATAAGAAGAAGAACACAGCAACAGCACTGGAGGAAGTCTTATTAACAATCTGTTGTATGCAGATGACTCAATGTTGAATGCATTGTTGTATTTGTTGCAGCCTTCAGTATGGATTAAAACTCACTAAAAGATCAAAATCCTACCAACTGGACCAGTAGGTAGCATGATGATAAAACCAGAAAGGTTGAAGCTGCCAGGGATTTTGTCACATTCAGATACACAATCAATACTCATGTAAACAGCGGTCAAGAGATCAAAATGGGTAATTCATTGGAAATCTGACACACAAGAACTTTTTAGAGTTTTGAAGAGTAAGAGTATTATTGTTACCAGAATACCAGTGGTATTCTCACTTGCATCATATGCTACAGTATATTTGAATGGTGGTGCTGAAGAAGAATATTGGAAGTACCAGGTACTGCTAACAGGATAAACCCATTAGAAGTAGTAAGGCAAGAATGACCTTTAGAGACAAAGATTGCTAGTCTTCATCTTACATACCTTAGACGAGATGTCCAGAGAGACTAATCCTTGAAGAAGGGCTTTGTGTTGGTGAAGTGGAAGACTCTCAAAGAGATGGAGTAACACTTTGGCTGCGTTGATTGACTCAGATATAGGGACAACTGTGTGAAAAGCACAGGACAAGGCAGGGTTGTGTTCCTTTGGACATAAGGTCACTATGGGTCAGAGCTAACCAGATGACACCTAACAGCAGCAATATGGACACATAATTCACTTATCATAGAGTTCAGTAATCTAAATATATTTAAAATAGTTGTATAAATAGCACTCCAATCTACTTTAAAACATTTTCTTCTCTCTTGTACTCATTAATGTTAGCTCATTCTGCTCCTCTACCCTCAGAAACTATTAATTCTCTATTGTCTCAAGTTTTCTCTCCCTTAGATTTCTTACAAAGAAAAATGTTTCTTAGGAACCCAAAACAAAGCAAACATGCACATGATAATAGTAAAATTGTACTTTAAATGAAAAGAAAAGTAAATACTAGAGCAAAATTTAAAGGGATCAAAAGGAAGAATGGAGAGTGAGGTATTAAATTTTTACATAACTCCATTCGCATTAGTTCACTTTTCAATACACTATGTCAGAATGAAAGGGTATTCACAACCTGGGTCAATGATCAAGGGAGGTGCAATCTAATTGGCAACCTGTGTTAGTACAGGTAGACTGGAGAAACAAATTTATAGAGATGCATATGTGTATAAGAAAGAGTATTATATGCAAGAGTAGTTGAATATTGAGAAAACACCCCAGTCCAGTCCAGGTCAGATCCATAAGTCTCATATTAGCCCATATGTCTGATAACAATCTATAAAATCCTCTTAAGACTCATGCAATGACACTGAGTGATAGGAAGATCACAGGCCAGTGGACACAAAGTATTGTGGATCTAATAGTAGTAGGATCATCTCTGTGGTGACAGAACTGGTTTCTCCAGTTCCCAGGGCACGGGATCTATCAGTGAAGTATCATGCGTTGTCAATAGAACATCTCTCAGAGAGTGAGCAGAGAGTGTCTCCACCTCCAAGGAGGAAACAGTATAATCCTCAATGGAAAGTCAGACACACACACACAGAGGTCTCATTGGTTACCACCTGACTGACAGGCTAAGTTCTACTCCTGCAATCATAATCCTCTCAAACTAACACACAATTATAGAACTCTGCATATAGATTTTGAGCTTCAACTTTCTTAACATTAAAATCTTATACCATTGTCTCCTGTGGTCTTGGGTTTTTTTATCATTTACAATGCTTGGATCACACAGGCAGGTATATTTCTTCTCTGTGAACTTAGGTGGCATATAACTTAAATGGCTATTGGTCTTAAGACAAATCTTAAAGACTCCAGATATTTTTTTTTTCTAATTGACAAGTGCCATCTAATTTCCTTACCACCCTTTTTGTAGCCCCAACAGTGATTTCTTCATGTGGTCAAATATCAAATAATATCACATTATGAGAACCAATTGTTCTTAGATTCAGGCTAAAATAAAATGCATGCTCAGATTGCATCCATTTGCAAAGGTCCTTGGTCCATGTTGTATACATAATTATCACTTTATTGGGAAAAATTACAAATCATCCTCATTGAATATGTGGTAATTCTATTGATGGTATTATTGATTTGACCAATAGCATAGAATCTTAAATATTGTCTTGTAAAAAAGTGTATATGTATAGGTCAGCTTTTTAGACTAAAATGTTGCTGATTTGTGTAGATTTAAATCTTAAGTGACTGGACACTATTTACATAAAAATGAGGGTTGGAGATAGAGAATCAATGTGACCCATTCACAATGGCAGAACTATGGCCTGCTAGACTCATGTGTGCCAGAAAATATGACAAGCAGTAAATTAGCAGATACAGTAGTGATGTTTATTGAGGGATAGAAATTACCTAGATCTAGAAGACAACCAAATTCATAAAGGTCAAATTGCTTACTTGACTGAAAAGGGAGCAAAAGTATATTTTTGTACACTGAGAGCAAAAAGCAACATTTACTAGTAAGTCAAAATTGGCTAAAAGAACATTTGGGGAGGAAAAGAGGATGCTTTTAGAAGAGGGGACTTTGCAGGGGTGTGTGGATAACCAATTTAGTTGGGGATGCATGATGGGTTAAGGGACTCTACCTTTCTGTTTAATGCTGGATGATGGCAGGTCCTAGTTATTATTATTTTTCCTAACTTGTTTGTAAAACTTCTTCCCACATTGTATATGTTTCTAGGGAGGGCGCTCCTGTAAAGATTCATCTATAATGTTGTGGATCAAGACCCTTCTGGGAATAACGTCACATCATCTGGCTGTTTGACAGAGTGGGAAATCCCCTGGAAAAAGATTTCTGGCACCTGTATATCTTAGAGAAAAGGAAAGCCTTCCTAAGTATCTACAGTGTGGTCAGCATCACAGTTAGAGACACTGCTTTTAGAAATGGCAACTGAAATTTCAATATGGATTCTAGCCTTACTTCAAAATTTTAAAATGGAGTTAAGGCTCCACTTTCTATTCAAGTGCCTGATTTTAAGCTCCCATGTTGTTCTTGAAAAGATAGAATTAAATATTAATAATTGTTTTATGGCAACAGATGCAATCAAATTGTGACTTAGCAGTTTCTTACCTGCGTTCTCCCAATTTGAAGTCATCAGTATTCCAAACATTGAAAGTTATTTGATTATCATCAGAATTTTTAACATTGCATTGACGTGATCTTCAGTTAGAAATAAATCCATGCTTTTAGACCCGTGTTAATTTGTTTCTTTTGCCATGAAAGAAAAAAATATTTCAGGCAACCTACTTTGATTTTAAGGATCTTATTAGGAAGAAACCTGAAAATGCAATGAATTAAGCATTGGGCTGATCAGCAGAGGGTTTTGTTTTTAATAGATAAATAAATTCAATGGGGCAGTTCTGCTCTTCCATATGGGGTCCTTCCAGGTTATAACCCATATTATGGCTCTTGGTTATCTTAACATAAACTCCAAAATTGACAGTTAAAAGCAGACCACAGAAAGTGTAAAATTATCAACATGCTCTTGCTTTTCCGGATCTAAGCATGTTAATAAGAAGGAACCAGAGACAGTACAGTGAATAGCAATGATTAAATATTTGCAAACTGCTTTGTGACAAAGACATTTGTTCACTCTAAGTAGCTCACAGTGTATCTAATGGAAACAAAACAACTTTATGCAATTTTCCTGGCTTCCTGAGGAATAAGGTAATTTTAGTTGCTTTAAAATCTCTGTACTACACCTAAAATTTGTGCAAATGCATGGCTGCAAGGGCAGTTGACCTAGAAACCTCTTGATCATCAGCTGATTTCTGGAAGGATAGCAAAGGTTAGTAAATCCTGTTAGGGTGGACCAGTGATTTTATCTTCTATTTTTTCTCTCTCTGTATTATAATTAGCCTACATGGAGCCATTCCATTTTGCTTGGCTTTGCTTTAAGATCAGAATGGTCTCTCTATACATGTACATAACCATTGCTCTTAATAAACCTTATAGTTTGATTTATTTTTGAGTTTTGATTATTGTGACACAGTGGATGTGGTGGGAATATAATTCATTGCCAATTTGAAAGGATTAGGAGTGAAGTGGTGGAGTCTAGCCTGTCAATCTGGTCATAGCCAATGAGGCCTTTAATGGGGACATGGTATTCTCCTGAGGATTCTGGGAACTCCTGTATTCCCCCCTGGGGGCAAGGCAGGGGACACACACACTCTATCACTTCCTCTCTGTTCACTCCCTGAGAGACATTTCTGAGGAGAAGCCACATGAAGCTACCCTGATGCAGCCAGAGTCCTCTGACTTGCAGGAGGCAAGTGGAGACCCCTGCCAGCACTGAGATGCCTCTACCGCCACTAGATCCACAAGACCTTCCACCCTCTGGCCTGTGATTGTCCTACATTTGGTATCACTGCATGTGTTTCATGAGGCTGAAGAGCAATTTATGGATTGGTATTGGACATATGGGCTAATACCAGATTTATGGGTTTGATCTAGGCAGGGCAGGGATGTTTTCTTAATACTCAACTGTTCTTGTACAAAAAGTTCTTTCTTAACACACATATGAGTCTCCCTGGATTTGTTTCTCTAATCTACCCAGACTAACACAGTGGATTATGCTTTGGATTGTCAACCCAGAGGTCAGAATTTCAAAACCACCAACTTCTCCTAGGGAAAAAGGGGAGGCTTTGCATTCTTGTACATATTTACAGCCTTAGAAACCCACAGGATCAGTTGTCTAATATTACTCAAGGGTCTAATTTTCAGAGTTCTCTATATGACTTTTATGGCGGAATACATATCTGTGCGTGTATATGTATGTATGTATGTATGTATGTATATATATATTTATACACATCTATGTCATTCATAGGATTCAACATTTTTGAAAATCTCTTCTGGCACATCAGAGGGAATAGTCAGGGACATAAAAGGGAACAGCATTTCCCTGAGGACCGTAACACTCTGTCAGGGAACTCTGCCAGATTTTATCTAACGAGTCTTGTTCTTTGTATCCTTTCTTTTCTATAATAGATGGATGATTGTAAGAATAGGTAACCATTCCTGCAAGACTATGAGTCATTCTAGCAGATTATCGAACCCACAGGGGGCAATGAGAACCCACAGAGATGCTGACCTTTACGTATTTGGAGGGGGCTGAAGGAAAGAGTCCTCGTTTCTGGAGGAAACCTATCTTTGTGTGGTTATGAGGAGGGAGAGGGAGGTATGGATGGCTGGTGTTACCGTAGCAAAGTGGCGATAGGTGTTAAGTTTGCGTCTTAGAAATTAGCCTTATGCCACCTGCTATTCATAAAGAGGTGATGATAAAAGAGTGAATTCAAGAGGTTGTGTGACCATACCTCACTACTCTGACCTGTATACACATTCAATTTAAATATTTAGAAATGGAACCTGTGTATAATATGGAGCTACCTGTTTCAAATTCATGTGATAGCTGCAAAAGATAATCTATGAGGACAGGAAATTTTGGAGCCAGAGTTTAGGAAAAGTAGAATTAAAGAACATCCTAGAACATTAAAGTTGGTTTTTGTTTTTATTGTTTTAAGTGAAATCAAAAAGATAACTCATCATTGAAAAAATATCACATGTATGTGTGTAAATTTAAAGCATTTACATTTTGACATCATCCTGTTAATTCATATTATTTTTGTTTGTGCGAGATGAGCCGGTTTGTCACTAATGACTTCAAATTCATTTCAATTTTAGTTTTTTCCTTTTTTTAATTAATTACTCAAACCATTTAGGTTTGAGGGATAGGGGACTTTGTGTGTGTGTGTGTGTGTGTGTGTGTGTGTGTGTGTAGGCAGGGCCCTGACCTCCTTGTAGTGTATGAACCACATTCTTTTTCTTTCTTTTTTCTTATAATGATAATGTTATTAGGCATTTATCTTTGTAAAACTGACTGAGTTTGCTAAGCATAGATTCTCTAGTTTGTCCATATCTTGCAGCTTCTAAGAGTTATTATTGTTTGTTATTGGTGCATAATACTTCATACTATGAATGTATCAGAGCTTCTTTAAACATTCCTATATACTTGTGGGTTTGGTTGTTCCCATGCTTTTGCTATTATGGCAATTGCTGTAATAAACTTGGGTGTCCATATTTCTGTTTGTGTTATAGTCTTGATTTTTTAGGGTATATAGCCAGTAGAGAGATTGCTGGACTATGCCATACTTATATTTGCATTTGTGCCATACTGATTTCCATCGAGATTGTACAATTTTGCACTCATATAGAAATGGGAAAGTGTTCTTATCTCTCTGAATCCTCCCAGTATTTATAATGTTCAGTTTTACTGAATTTCAGTGTCTGAATGTACACACAGTGTCTACATGTGGTTCTATCTCATTATTATTTTTAATTTACATTTCTCTTACTGCCAATGAGCTTGGCTTTTTCTCTATATGGTTGTTGGACACCTGAATACTGTCTTTGATGAATTATCTATTCATGTTTTATGCTCATTTTTATTAGATTATTTATATTTTTGTAAAGATTATGTATTTTTATAGATTTTAGAGACTAATCATTGATCTGGTTAGCTCTTTACCTATTATTACTGAATTTTTCCATAACTTGCATTATTATTTAATAAAATCATATAAACAGGATGGAATAATGATTATGTACACACCTACATTATACTATTTAGTAGGTAACCTGCTAGAAATAATTCAAAACACTAGGTGAAAGTATAAAATATATATATGGCCAGTTTAGTAAGCATGAGGAAATGGGAACTCTGGAAAGATTACTAAATGAATAAATATAGCCAAAATTATACGAATAAGTACTTGTACATTTATTATAGTTAGTTTACCTAAACCTACTAAAAATGTGACCCATAGAAGAACTGAACCAGCTGATCCAGGGATAAGATAGTGTTTTAATTATGCAGATGAATTTTTGAAACCAAAGTATAAATGCTAACTATATCAGGAACTCTGTACTATAGTCCAAGCATTGTGGACATGGAGAAACGGAAAACTGTTGAAAACCCTTCCCTCCCCTTACTGAAGGAGTCTGGTGACATAGTGAGTTAAGTGTCAAGCTGTGAACTACAAATCCACCAGGGGCTGTATGGGAGAAGGATGAAACTCTGCAATGATTTACAGCCCCAGAATCTCTCGGGAGCAGCTATATTCCACCTTGAACAATGAGTTACAATTTCCTTAATTTTCATAAGTTTTGGGTATAAACTTATCCAATGGAAAGGCTACTTTTATCACCCTAAGCTACCAAGATCAAGCACAAAATAGCACTATATTTTAATTCATAGAGATCATTATGTCTAGGTGAAAAGGATATGAAAAAAATATGTGAATTAATAGAAGATTCTTGTTAAAGGGCAGAGATATTGGCAACACTGCATAGACCTTAGATGACCTATTTTCCCCACAAATACAAGAACGAATGCTTACAAAGTGTGGCATCATTTTTGATAAACTAGATGCTCAATTAAAAAGAAAAAGACCTTCAATGAGATAGACTGGCATAGGGAGTATACCAACGGGCACAAACATATAATTTTCTTGCCCATGTTTCCCTCTTTTGGATGCGAGGTTACTACGCATAGAGACAATCACTTGACAGCCCTAACAGCAACAGCAACATTTCTGTCAGAGACATATTATGGATATGTAATATTAGACATTGAGTCGTATTGAAGAAAAAGTATGTCTTAAAGACTTAAGTGAAAATAGTGTTTCCTTTAACAGCCACGTTTCATGTAAACCAGAAAAAAATATAATTTCACAAATCAGAATGAGATGGGAAACGTCCCAACTCCCAAATAAGACATTACCCTTGGAAATATGGACAAAAATGTCTAGAGCGACTATGTAGTGAATTTTAGCATACAGATGTTACTAATTATTTTTCCTAAAGTTCAATAGGTTAATTGTAATTCTTAGGTAAATCCATAAAATATCCACATGAATAACACATTAACTCATCACTAAATGCACTGTTCCAAGGAGAGCCGCTGATTTGGAGACTTCAAATGAAGTTTTTAACATACATTTTAGGTCCTGCTCAGTGAACCAAATCAAATAACCAAATATAATCAGTAATCTTAAGGGAGATTAATTAGGCTTGTAATTATTCATTATGAAATAAGAAATTAAAAAGCAATGCATTATTTTGATAGTGGAGAGGGGCAGTTGACAATTTGTTATAAATGTTCATAGTATTTATTATAATAACATTAATTGTGCACAGCTGTTCTTCTCTGAGTGTTGTGAATTAAAACCACAAAAGTTTACTCAAAAACAGTTATCTTGTGTTCACAGGGGGAGATTGTGTGTACATGCATTAAGTAATGAGAAATAGTAGATGAGCTTCCTATGCGTTTCAAAGTTTGATTTAAAAGGATGAAACATTTTTCCGTGGTGAAACTCCAGGTGAAGCTCAAATATTAGAATGCTAATTGAGCTTATACTTCACTATGGAATCATTGCATGCTAATTTAAATCGTTTATAAGATCTCACTGGGTGTTGCGAATTTGAACTTTTCCCTACGCTGAGAAATAGATTTATCGGTAATGAACATAATCACAAAATTGCATTCTAAAGGTTGGGAAGGGTGGATTATTATTTTTCTGATTCACAACCCTGCCATAGCATATAGACAAGGAAGGCTTCCCCACCTCTTCTCTGAGTTCTAGATTTTTGGATGAATACATGCAGTGTTCTTGTCACTTCATGCAATCCCTTTTGTTTCTTTTCTCTCTCTCTCTCTCTCTCTCTCTCTCTCTCTCTCTCTCTCTCTCTCAACAGTTTTTATTTATTTATTTGGTTATTTGGGGGGTGGAATCACTGCCCTTTGGGGGTCCTGCTTTGGGGGTCCTGGGAGCTACCCAGTGCTGCTCCTGAGAGCTGGATTTGAACTGCCAAGCCCGCGGGCCGCAGTCCTGCACTCAACCACTTACGCCACCGGGGTTCAGCCCTCAGTTAACAGTGTTATTGACACTTGTTCCACATATCATACAATTCAATAGTTGAAACATATCGAGAAGAGTAGTTCAATCAATACCTCAATCGATGTTAGAACAGTTTTTCTTCCTTCTACTCATGGTTATTGGCATAATTAATATTTTTTAAATTGTGGCAAAAATGTGCACAACAAAGCATTCTCTATTTCAACAACTTCCACATATATAATTTAGTCCATTGATTATACTCTTCATGTTGCACAACCATTTTTTATATCCTTTTTTAAATTAGTCCACCACCATAAACAAAAACTCAGTGCCCCCTAAGCAAAACCCTTTTCTCCTTTACCGATGCTTTAAATTGAGAGGATGAGCAGATGGTTGATAAAATGCTGACATAACTTAAGAAAACCTATTTCTTCAAATGGATCTAATTTTGTTTGTGTCTTTTTTATATCAGGGTCAGGGTTGCCCTTTTTTTCAAATGTCCTGTCTGTTCTGATGCACACAGAGTCTCCATAGTTGAAATCAACCACCCTTTCCCTACCACTGTGAGCCAATCATCTATTTTCATTATACTCTAAATATAGACCTACTGTGTATTTTCGTATCATACATATATGGTCTCTGAGGACTAGATATTTTCACTTAGCATGTTTCCAAGGTTTATCTATATTGTAGCACATACAGGTAATTGATTTCTTTTTTTTTCTTAAAGTAACATATCATTTTTTTCAGTTCAAAGTTTACATGGATAAATTTGGACCCATGGGTCTGATATACCTTTGTTGTAATGCAGTTCCATACTCTTGGAAAACAGGATCTATTTTGTGCGTCTTCCTGTTATTTTACTAAAAGGTGATCTCAGGGGATAATTTCAGAGGGTAAAAGGCACAGCAAGTCCTCCAATCTCAACATGTTCAG
Organism: Nesogale talazaci; assembly: GCA_004026705.1. Classification (NCBI taxonomy): domain Eukaryota; kingdom Metazoa; phylum Chordata; class Mammalia; order Afrosoricida; family Tenrecidae; genus Nesogale; species Nesogale talazaci. The sequence goes on along the minus strand of PVJH01005996.1, from coordinate 79,023 downwards.
AAAGTGTGATCTTTATGTAGAAATAGAATTCTGTTTTGCATTTGAATCCCATTCTCTATGTGTTAATGTGTGTGACACTTATCAAAACAGTCATTAGAGAGAAAATTTAGTTCTTCAAGTTTTGAGGTAGATGAGATTGTGAAGTAATTTGTTTCTTGTATTTTTATTGTTTGCATATAGAACACAGGTTTTACATCTATTTGCCTGGTAGTCTAATCTCAAACTTCATTTCTATTACCCAGACCATAATTTTCAAAACTAATTCTTTACCTTTATCTCCAATTTTGGTGTTCCAATGACTAGTGTCTATCAATTCATCTTCTTTAAAATTTTAATGAGTCTAAGACTGGCAGAATTATCCGATTTCTCCATCATTTGTATTTGTGCTTGGTGTATAGCTTTAGTATTAATTGAATTAAATTGATTTAGTTGTAGACATACAGTTAGTATCCTATCGTAAGCTTGTACTTCAATATAGATCTTGATTATTTAGATTATAATGACTGTAATGGCACTTCTTGTGAATTTCTCCTTTCTAGCACGGTAGACCATACAACAATACAATGAAACATGATCAATGACAGTTGACTTCAGCTCACTTGTTCTAATGACATACATCTGTGTATGTTCCATTTCATTTTTGACAATTTCAAATTTTCCTGGAATCATATTTTGCCCATTCCATGTTCTGATTATTAATTAATAGTGGCAGTCTTTTCCTCATATTTTGAGCTATGGCCAGTCAAGAGATTAAGACTCTGAAAGATTTCAAAGTAAGGTTGATTCTATTTGGAGTAAGCCACCACTCCCCAGGCCTTCCAAATGGAAAGACTCATCTTCAAGCACTGCTCTCTTCCTACTTTGCATAACATTTTCAGTGGAAAAATCTCAGAAATGAGCTACCTCTTTCCTCTTCTTAGACTATTTTTAGTCTGGAATCATGTTCACTATGGGTAACCCTGTGAGTATGTGAGATATTGGTAGTATAGCTTCCAGCATCACAGCAACATGCAAGCCACCATCGGGGTTGGATAAATGACAATTAGTTCAGGAGTTGAGGGAAGAGCTCTGTTATTTTACAGCCTCATCAGCAGCAGATGGTGCTTTCAATTGGTTTAATTCCTTTTCAACACTTGTCCTTATCAAGCTTAAATGAGGTGGTTTTGTATGTTTATTTCAGTCATTCTTCTGGGAGTCCAAAAATGCCCCTGGGCTGCATAAATGGTTCACATTTTATGACTAAACACTTTGCTGGTCCTCTCAACCTCCCCAGTGTCACTGCAAAGCAAAGACTGCACGATGTGCTTATGGAGAAAATTTCAAGCGGGAAAACCCTGGCTCAAAATTGACTTCACAGCAAGTGAGTGGATATGAAATATGTCATTATTGTTTGAATTTGGATTTGTTAATGTAGATTTTATTGGGGGATTTTACAACATTTAATACATCATTTGTATTAAGCATATTTCTACACATGTTGCCACATTCATCTACAATATCTACTTGAACCCCTCAAGCCTAAGCTCCTCTTCCCCTCTTTCCTCTAGTTCTTTTTTTTTAATTCCAACTCCCCATATTTCACATTCCCACTTCTCCTCTCGCATGAACTTCCAATAACTTACAAATTGTTATTACCTCTTCATATCTTACACTATCCAATGTGTCACTTCACTCATCCCTGCCCCCTGTTGTCCACACCCCAGAGAGGAGGTCACGTGTAGATCCCAGAAATTTGTTCCCCCTTTCTACTCCACCATCCCTTCACCCTCCCAGTGTCACCGCTCCCCACTAGTCTCAAGGGATTATCTATCCTAAATTTCCACTTTTTTTACTTCAATGTTTATCCCCTGGTCTAGTCAAATCTGTCTGGCAGAATTGGGATAATGATAGTCAGTGGGAGGAAGTGTTTGAGAACTTTTCGTTGCTACTATACTGTACCTAGACTGGCTCATCTTCTCACTATAACTCCTTCACTTACTGTCTCTTCACTTACTGATGGACTTTGGATCCCCAGTCTGAACTCTTCCTCATTTTTTATGATTTATTTTTTAGGTCTTTGATGCTTGATACCGGATCCCTTTGACACCTCATGGTCATGCAGACTGTTGTGCTTCGTCCAGGTCAGTTTGCTTCTTCACTAGATGGCCACTTATTCACCTTCATGTCTTTAAAACCACAGACGCACATCTTTTGATTGTCGGGCACCATCATCTTTCTTCACCACATTTACTTATGTACATATTTGTCATCAGCGATCATATCCGGAAAGTGAGCATATAATGTTATGATTATTAGTTCTTGAAACCTGATGATCCTTTTGCTATCTCTTGGTCCAATGAGCTGGTGTACTTCTTCCATGTGGGCTTTGTTGCATCTGAGCTGGACGGCCGCTTGTTTACTATCAAGCCTTTAAGACCTCAGACGTACATGTTTTGATAGCCGGGCACCATCAACTTCCTTCACCACATTTGCTTATGCACACATTTGTTTTCTGTGATCGTGTCAGGGAGCTGCACATCATGGAATGTCAATTTAATAGAACAAAGTGTTCCTGCACTGAGGAAGTACCTGATGGAGGTCCAATGCCCATCTGATGTCCTAATTCTAAACCTATAAGTATATGCATATTGATCTATTTCCCCTTCATATGAATATATGTACCTATGTATATGCCTGTACTTAACCTCTATAAATGCCCCTTACTCCCCAGTTCTTTTCTCTATTTCCTTGTACCTCCTCCCATCCCACCTTCACACTCAACTTCCATTTGGGTTTCAATATTGTCTCTCTATTACATTAGTCTTAATCAATCCCTATTGGACCTTCCACACCCACCCTGCCACTGACCCTGAACCACATACTACTCTCCCCATCCTTGCATCAGCCAACAGCCTGCCCCCTACATCCACGCTGGTACCATCAGGCCCGTCGTCCCCACCCCTAGACCGCCCATCCATCCCACCCCATCCTGATAGTACTGTAGAGAAAATAACATACTCATAAAAAGGGCATCCTGTAAGAAAGCAAGCAAAGAAAATAAAACAATGAAACCATCTACAACCCCCCCCCAATATCCAATGACATACATGCAGGAATGCAATAATAATAACAATATAAAGTCCTACAAATAGTTTAAGACATTAAAACACCTTTTATAATAAGGAATGAGGTAGACCATATTTTATATATTCACTGACCCCGTTTATCTCCTCTTTGGAAGGAGGTGTTCAAATCATTTTCCCATTTCTCATGATATACCTTTCTTGATATTGTTAAGTTTAAAGTGTCCTATACATCATCCCATTCCAGATATAAGTACTGGTCTTATTCCTTATTTGCCTTTACTTTCCCTGATTTTCAGTTTTTGATACTGTTCTATGAAGGAATTTTTTTTAATGCTGTCAACTTTATCTGTATTTTATTTTGCTGCTTTTGCCTTTAGTTTTATATTCAGATGTATTTAGGCCTAGATGGCGAAGATGTTGTGGAATGATGTCTTCAGGGAATCCAGGATAGGTAACCCCCTCAGGGCCAACAAGGAGTTTAGTGATACAAGAGATTAGAGGACAGTGGGGAGGGGGAGAAAAGGGGAATCCTTTTCAAACTAGGACCCCCTCCCAGGGGAACGAATAGCAGAAAAGTGGGTGACGGGTGACAGAGGATGATGTGAGATAAGGGAATAATAATCTCTAACTTATCAAGGGTTTGTGAGGGAGGACGGGTGGGGGATGGAGGGGGAAGAAATGAGGAACTGATATCAGGGGCTCAATGGGAAGAGAATGCTATGAAAATGATGATGGTGGCATATGTGCAAATGTGCTTGACACACTGGAGGAATGTAGGGATTGGGATAAGAGATATAAGAATAGAGAGAGAGAGAGAGAGACAGAGAGAGACAGAGACAGAGAGAGTTCAATTGGCATGATCATTAAGCATCCTTCTGAAAATCTAAAATGTGATGGTTTGAGCACACTATCTTTATTTTTAAAACAAACTTTGATGGCATCTAATAAACAGCAATGTGTGTGTGTGTGTGAGAGAGAGAGAGAGAGAGAGAGAGAGAGAGAGAGATTTGGTCAGCAAATGTGTCAAATATAATGAATATCAGGCCAGGTATTTACTGTCACTATTGTGCTCTTTTTTATCATGGCCCTCAATAGTGCTCATGCAGCTCTCCTATCTTGGAGAAATACTAACACTCAAGATACGCATGTGGTAAATTTATAATGTCTGTCTTTTATGTGAATTTTAAATAAGAAAAAAATCAATATTTGATGCATTTTCCAATAGTCTCTTTAGCCTTACAGGTAAAATAATAATAGAGTTGAGTATATTAATGAGTTGGAAATTACTTAAACTCAGGGTAAGTACATTAGCTGCACATCAGAAGCCCTCCTTCACTTGTACCTTTGATCTCATTATCTCATAGGTTAACAGAGAAATGAGACAACCAACATGAGTGTCGTTTAAGCTCAGATTTTCTTCTTTTTCAAAAGTGGCGATTTACAGAAAGAACCCAGCAGTCCATATTGAGATCAAAATTTTGATTCCTTTCCTTGTAAGAAATATAGATCCAGGGTCATGTTTAAGGTGTGTTAAACTCAGGAGTAGAGGCATGTAGGTGAGTGTTGTTTAGGGAATAGTCTCCATGCATAAAAAAATGAGTGAAACTTCATATTCCATGAATATAAATTCTAATGTTATCTCTGGTTATGGAGCAATGAATGCAGGCTTCTCTTCACTGACCCATTGGTGCCCTCCGTACTGATTATGAAATATGAAACTCTCCAAAAGCGTATTATAGCAGTGACTTCATATTAGTGCCAAGTGGTGCTCAGACAGGCTTGCAAAATTACTTGTATCTATTAATGTAAATATATTACTGATTTTAAATGTGAGAGTCATCCAATAATTCCATGTTCTTAGTCTTGGGAGTTAGAGGTAACTCTTTTAAAGTGACCCATATGTGGAAGTCAAATTCTGTTAAAATAGTTTTACAGTATCTTTGCTTGTCAAAAATGGTGACTGATAGTTGTAGATCATACTGTATGTATAATCCATATTGCATTTAAAGTCTAAATGAATATTCTCAATGTATAAAAATGTTTATAGCATTAAGAGGAATACTAGCTAAAAACTAGACATATTTTTGTGTGTATATCATGATTGTAATGTTCAAAAAACCTTTTTCCTATCAGTTTGTTAAGTTTTCAGGACAACTTGGTTTTCCATACAATAATTGTGTTAGTCCGGGCAGACTAGAGGAACAAATTTCATAGACATGCATATTCATATAAGGAAAGGGTTTATATAGAAAAAGGAATATGACACTGAGAAGGCACCCCAGCCCAGTCCAGTTTAGAGTCCTAAGAGCGATATTAACCCTTTTGTCCGAAATCAGTCTATAAAGTCTCCTTCCGACTCACGAAGTCACAGGTCAGTGGGTCAGAATCCCGGCACTGGCAGGGGTCTCCCATTTGCTCCTCTCTTCCAGGGCTCTAGGTCCCTCAACAGCATGCCACTCCAGCCTCAGAGGTCTGCCTCCATCAGGGCAAAGCCATCTGGTCTCTCCACCGGCTCCTCCAACTTCTCGGGGGATGCATCTTGTCTTTTCCGTGATTCATTGTCTCTAAGACTCACTCCCAACAACTGGGGGAGATAGCTTTTCATCTTCACAAGGGAAATATCACGAGATTTCCCAGAAGTCTCAGGAGAAAGTCATGCCCACATAGAGGCCTCATTGGCTACTCAATGGCTATCTCCAGATTAACAGGCTATATTCCACTCCTACATTTCAATCATAAAATTAATATAAGCACATGACTGCTAAAATAATTCATACAGATTTTATTTTCTAACATTCATCCTGACATTCATCTCTATAATACAATAGCACTGTTCCCATATCCAGGCCCTCATTTTCTTGTTCCATTTGTCCATATCTCCTATTCCTTGCTGTATTCTGTGCTTTATTTCATGGCAATTGCTGCCTTTAAAAAAAAAGTTATTTACATATAATTTACAAATCACACAGTTCAAGGGTTCAATTTATCTCCTGTTGTTGATTATTCTAGGGAGGTGCCTGCATCTCTGGGATTATTGTTTTCCTCATATGTCAGCTTATGTTTGGGCTGAATGCTAAATCAAATAGTGAATTTCATCCCAGGCTTGAAGGGTGACTGTGGGCCCCAGGGGTTTCATTAGTCTCTGTTAGATAAGAAAGCTACTGCTTTTCATTATTATGTATTATCCCACATTCCCCAATTACTCTGTCCAGACAGCCTTTAGTAAATCCCTTTGGAGCATTCAGCATGGCTAGCTCGGCCCTGTTTTGTTCTTCTGGTCTCAAGATCATGGAGAATTCATAGCCATTAGAACGAATTATTTTCATACATCTTGATTGTCTTCACTCTTCATTACTCTGGGCAAGGATAGACCAATTTTCATCTCATATATGAGCACTCAAAAGTCTTTCAGATGATACCTGCTCGATGTGGAGCATTTTCTATGTGGACTATATTAGTCCATCTTCTTTAATCCAGCATATGACATCATCTACTATAGCTGGAAACTGTGCACCAAGTGAGCCCAACAAATGTGAGTCAAAGAGATGATAATGCAAAAATTATAAACCCATTTGTTTCTGAAGCCATTTGAGAGTTGGAGGTTTTTTTTTTGTTGTTTTTTTTTTTTTACATAGCAAGAGACAAGTACAATGAGGAATGCTTCTGAAACTTTAACATACTTCATCTAAATTATCATATCATATTGCCAAATTGATGTTGATTTCTTTGGTGGCACTGGGTTTATTCTGATTCAAAATAAATCTATAGACAATAGAACACGATCATCACAAAAGTTACTGTGACTAATCTTACTATTTCAGCCACTGGGTCAGTGATAGTCTTTCTCTTTTGCTCTGATCCACTAATTTACCAAACAGCATATCTTTCTATCGGGATTAGAAAGCCATTGCTTTGAACCTGTGTTCATATGGGTAGACTGGTGAAACAAATCCAGAGATATTCATTTGTGTGTAAGATAGAACTTTATATCAAAGAGCATTGTATAGTAAGAAAACATCCCAGCCAAGCCCAGATCAAGTCCATAAATCCAATATTAGTCTATATGTCTGGTACCAGTCTTGTTGCTGGCATGAGTCTCCAAGTGGCAACTCCAGCTCCAGGGCTCTTGCTCCACCAGTGTATTTCTATGTGGCTTGTCAACAAGAATATGAAGCAGAGAGAGTATGTATCTGATCTCCAGTGAGCTATATTTTTCTGTTATGCCTCCAAATAAGATCAGCAAACTGCGATGTGATTGCCAGGCTACATCCCACTCCTTAACCTACTTAATAAGTTCATATGTCAGTCTAAGTAGACTAGAGAAATTCATAAACACACATATGTATATACAAAAGGAATGGAACACTGAAAAAGCTTCTTAACCCAGTCTAGTCCAAGAGCACAAGTTTGATATTAGCCTATATGTCTGATATCAATCCATAACTCCTCTTCAAACTCATGAAGCACATGCAATGACACTAGGACAACCAACAGGCCAGTGGGTGCAGAGTCTTGTGTATCCAGTGGTGTTAGAAACATCTCAGTGCTGGCAGGGAACTCTCTGTAGCTCCTTAAACATCTTAGCAATGGCAGGAGTCTTTATGTGGTTTTTCCAGCTTCAGAAGTCTGGTTAAATCAGGGTAAGCCCATGTAGCTTCTCCTCCAGTTTCCAGAATTCAGAGTCTATCAGTGTGTCAGGCATGTTTCTCTTAGAGAAATAAAATCAGGACACTAGTAATTCTTTTGATATATTTATATATTGAGAAAGGTATATAAGATAAGAAAGAAATAGTTAACTATCTATAAAGCAGTATAGATTGCTTGGTACAACTCACTTGCATGAGGCAGCTAGAAGACTGGCAGTCCTTCAAGTCTTGAGGGCCGCTGAGTAGTGCTCTGAAGAGTAATTCAGGCTATCAGGTCACAGGCAGCAAACAGCAGAGCATGTCACCATCAGTCAGCCAGATGACAGAGTCCAACAGTCCCCAGCTCAAGAGATGTATATCCCAGGAGTGTGGCGAAGTAGGGATTGGAGGAACCTCAACTCACAGTAACACAGTCCACGATTAGGTGTCCCATGAATAGTGTTGCTTGGAGGTCGAGGCACAGGACAACAAGGCAGCTCTCTGGTCCGAAGATCTGGAAACAAGAGAGAGAGAGGGTGGGACTCGCCGAGCCCTTCCTATCTCTGCCCTTCAATTCATCCCATGTGTTCATTGGCCATGCCATCACAACAGACCCACCAATCTTCTGTGGCCATGTTGGCATAACAAACCTACCCATCACAATCAGCATGTTGTCACGTTGTCTTAACCGCTTCGATGTCTCACAAGGACTGAGTCTATGTCTTGTCAGTAGAACATCTCCAAAGGAGAAAATCACCACACTAATGAAGTAGCATTACTGTCATCATCTTCAGAAAAGTACCCCAAAACATGTTAAGAAGATTAGAATCAGCACATTTAGAATAGCAGTCTAATTAGAATGGATGATAGAATGTAGGATTAATCTGCTAAAATCCCAAATTAATCTACTGTATAAATGAAGAGAAATATGGGTAAAAGTCAATGATTTAGGAAAAGTGAAAGGAGAGAACAGCAATCAACAGGGTGTGGTACTTGTATAATTTCATGTCAACTTGAAATGTAGGGCTGGAGTCCTACCTGTCAATCAGGTCATAGTCTGATGGTGCCTCCTTATGGGCATGACCTCCTCATGAGAATGGCCAAAGGAACCTTTCCTCTCTCACTCTGTCTTCACCTTCTTGTTGGCATCTGAGCCCTGGAGATGCTGCCACTCCCAGTGGATCCACAAATCTTTTCACCAACCAGATGGTAATGTTCCTCATTCTGCATCATTACATGTGGCTTCACGAGTCTTGACTAACATCTGCTCATGGATATGGACTTGATTTAGACTAGGCTGGGATGTTTTATTGATGCATGATTGTATTGATACAAGTATGATACTCGATTTAAATATCTCTCTTACATATATGTTTCCTTGGATTTATTTCTGTAGTCAACCCAGTCTAACTCAAATGTACTCCTGCCTCGATATATCCACTTTAAAATAACTATTGGAGATGTATGATTTGGGAATTCTGAGTGAAGTGATCAGAGATTATAAGGTGGAGCATGCAACAAAAAGTGAAAGGAAGCATGTATATTTGCATCTAAATTTTTTTCTAATTTATTTCTGGATCCTAAGTGTGGTTGTAACACCTGTCTTTGTTTCAAATAATCAGATTTCCTGTTTGTCTTGAAATAAATAATAGCCTATATTTCTCTTCCAAATTCATTTCAGTCCTAGTTTTATTCTAATCCTTAAGTGACATGAATAAAGAATTTAAGGTTTCATATAAATTCACATTTGTGGTCATTACATCGTCTGTCATCAATTTAAAACTTGCCTAAGGGCGGAATTTATCTTGTCAATCAGGTTGCAACTTGGTGATCTCATATGGAATTACTGAGGAGACAAACAGCTCTTTGGATGTGGGACAAAGACTGTCTCCTTGGGAGACATTCCTGAGGAGGAGCTTGATGAAACTACAGGGACATTAGAGAAGCCAAATGGAGACCCATACCAGTGCTGAGTTCCTTCCACCACCACTGGATCCATAAGATGTTCCACCGACTGGTCTGTGATCTTTCTGCCTTCAGTGTCATTGCATGTGTTTCATGAGTCTGAAGAGGAATTTATTGATTGGTATCGAACATAAGGACTAATATCAGACTTATGGGATTGCTCTGGACTGGGATGTTTTTGCACTATTCAAGTGCTCTTGTATACCAAGCTCTCTCCTATACACATACCGGTGCTTATGAATTTGTTTCTTTAGTCAATCCATACTGAAACAATATTCTACCTGAACTAATATGTTCTCTAGGATATCAACTCCTCATTTAATGTCTGTCTTGTTGCTCAACATTCAGCATTTTCAATGAGAGTACAAGAAATGATAGTGAAAAAGAAAAAGAAGTAGAGGAAGAGGGAAAGAGGACCTTATGCCAGGGGCTCAAGTAGAAAATATTTGAAAATGAATGTGGCAACATTTATACAAATATGCTTAATAAAAATGATATACGGAATGTTATAAGAACTGTAAGAGCTCTCAATAAAATCTATATTAAAAAGGATGTATATATTTGGTACATTTATTAAACTTTATCTGATAGCATTGTGCAAAGAAAGAGACATACTGGCTGAGAAGGTCATATACCAACCTGATTGTGCTGTGAGCCTCAGTGGTTTGGCAGTTATGGATTGATGTAGTTATCTTCTAACATATGACCTGATAGAATCATCCTTAAATTTTGCATAGGCTTCATTTTTTTTCATAATGTGGTCTCTGTAATCTAATGATATTGATAAGTAAAGAGTGGTTACTTTATACTGCTTCAGAGATTTAAATACAAATCTTAACTAAGATTCAATGAAAGGTTATGCTATCTGTATTAGCGCCATTGCTTAAAACCCTTAGGGATAGTTTTGATAAGATTCTGTCCAAGTTAAAGCATCAAATATTTTTTATTGTGGTATATTTCCCACTGCCATGTTGATTTTTATTACCTATAGTCATCTCTGTGCTTCAGTTGTATATGTAGAATAAATATAATTGAGTTCTTGTGCAGATATCAAGTGCATGTTATAAAAACAGTTATAAAAAAGCAGTATCTGTCTTATTTGGAATGTGTAGTAATTTATCTATGAACTTGGGTAAAATGTACATTGACAGAATCTATTAAAATTAATAAAATATGAATGTATTCATATGTATTAATAAAAATGTGAGCTCACTCTCCAGAATATTTGAGGAATTTGCAATGATGCACAGTAGCATTCAACAATTATATAAAATTTTCTAAAGGAGATCCATTAAACATTGAGAGTTAAACCACAAGTTGAGGGAGAAAGGTCATTTGTTTTAAATGAAAGTTTTATGGAACTCCTCAGGATTGAAACTTAGAGCACTTTTGTACTTTCTGAAGCATCTTTTTCAAAAAATTTCAGAGTTCAAATGACTTATTCCACCATTGAAGCTGAGGTAGAAAATAAATTGAAATTGTCACAGAGGCTGATCTCCTTCTGAAAGAGAAGGCTAAAATTCATTCAAAGACAATTCTAATAGAACAAAAGATAGTTCTGTGGTGAAAGATGGCATGCATCTATGAGAACATTTTGTATAGACACATCTCTTTGGAAAGGCATTTGATATATGCTCATTGTATGATCTTGGATCAGCAAGATTGAGGGAATCCTTCAGTTACATAGTTTGACATAGTTGCCACAACTGTGGACTCAACCATAACCATAATCACAAAGATAACAGAATGTCATTTTATATGAGAAATTACATTATATATGAGAAATCCTGAATCAAAATCTATTTAACAACAGTTAAAAACAATAACAACAGCATGACTATAGACTTCCACTTTTTGCAGGATATTATTTATATCAATTGCCATTGAGTCAATCTAACACATAATATGTACAGGTATATGGGGTAGAACTGGAATCCACAGAATGATCCAGGCCATGTGACCTTTTGAAAGTAAATTTCCAGGTCTTTCAAGAAGCACCTGAATAGGCCCAAACAGTCCCATTGCAGTTAGTGATCAGTGGTTCAGAGCCACCCAGCAACTCTGGAGATGGTTGCGCTTTGCACCTTCCATATTGCTATCAAGTTGATTTCAGTGACCTGTGAGTCAGATGATCACTGTCCCATAGGCTTGCCAAGGCTGTAACTTTGTACATAGGGAAATGGACATGTTTTACTTCCTCAGAGCGATAGGTGGATGGGAATTGCCAATCAATGGCTGGCTGGTGTGTGTTTAGTCAAGGTGGCTCCATGTAACTTTCCACTTCTTCTAGTGCTATTCTTGGTAGCACCCCTATTGTCTCTCAAAAAATGACCAGGTTTCAGTGATGACTCTCTGACTACCCTAATATATCATGCAACTTGGACCAACTTTGATCACCCTTATAAACACATGAGATACAAGGCTCGAGTATTAGAAAATGATAATATTGATTATAGAATGGGATATGGATTTTTAGGAACTTAATTAAAAAGTGGTCAGAAAAGCAGATAAGGCAAAGTAAAGTATACTGAGTGTTATGAAAACATCAGCATTTTGATTTAGGATATTTTATTGATAAGATTGATTAGAATATTTGTATCTAATAATTCTATTCTAAATATATTTCCTGATCTACCACATCATTATCTTAACAGAATTGATGTAGTCTTTACTTTTGTTCTTAGTTTATGGATAAAGCAAATTGGACAAAAGGGCATTAAACCATTTTCTCATGATAACATAATTCCTATCGGGAGAGATTTAATATGACTTTTGTGTGCATATTTCTGTGTGAATTCTAAGGGATTTGAAGTTGTACAGTTGCAAACTTTCCAGTTTTACCTCTCATTGGTTCCATTATTGTACTGGAAAATTTGCATTTGGTTTAAGCCCCAGAACTTGACATTGGTGCCTGCTGCCTAGCCACCACTCATCACATCTCTACTTTTTTTAAATGAGAATTTTTAAGTGTTCAATTCAAAAGCAATAAATAACCTTTTCTCTCAAAAATCCTCACTTCATTAAAAAAAAAAAAACCTCAAGAGGATCTCAAAATATCCTTTAGCAGTGATATTAGGCATTTTTTTTGAGAACCACTTAGACTGTTTTAGTTAAAGGAAATATCCAACCAGGAGTTATATTGTGAAAAACTTAGGTGCATTATCCAGACAGATTTAAAATAGTGGAGAGAGTGAGGCTCAGTGACAAGAGTTGAGTGGTAACTATCTAACATTTAAAGGATGCTATAAAGGGTTTTAGAGACAGCCTGGATATTAATTTTGTAGGTGGACTCCTCAGTTGTGATCTCTCCAAAGAACACCCAGTAAATTAAAATATTATCTAATTATACCTGAACTTTAAAACTATCACTGCATTCTTAATTTTTCCCTTGGCCTGTTTACAAATATGTGCTCAAGGTCTTGATTGAGCATAATCCACATGATGACAGAATGAGCAAAGCAATAATTTCAGCTCTTGCATTTTGTTCGTGCAAGACGTAACTAAAGACATCAAAGCATTTAGGGATACTAATTCTCCTATATAAGCAACCCCTTTATAAACATATGTTTCTTTTGCATATAGCAAAATCTCACATAGAAGTGTCTGCTTTTTTGAGTCAACACACTCTAGTGTATTATCGTTTAAAGAACAATTGCTTGGATGGTGTAGATTTAGGTAGTGTTTCCTTATGTTCTAGAAAGCATCTCTATAAATCAGAACCAATTAGACGGACCCTAACAACTCCAATATTTAATGACATCTCCTCTGTGTTTAAACAGGAATGAGAACACTCTGAAGTTCACCCGGTAGTCTCTACATTTTAAGAAAGAAAATGTCATGTTTGCTTGCCATGAAGTCAAATCTTATTCATAGAGACTGAAATTCAATAATTTCAGTTCTTGTATTTTGTTTGTGCAAGATATAACTAAAGGAATCAAAGGGTTAGGTATACTAATTTTCCTATATAAACAATTCCTCTAGAAATATACATGTTTCTTTTACATATAGCAGAATCTCACATATAGGTGTTTACTCTTATGAGTCAACTCACTCAAGTTTATTATAGTTTAAAGAATAATTGTTATGATGGTGCAGATTTAGGTAGTGAATTGCGCAGTAGGTATATCTGGGGTATAATCTTTGCAGAGCAGAGAACCAGGTCTTTTTATCCTAAAAAATTGTTCCTGTGTTTACATCACTCATCTTTTAGTTAGCATCCTAATACTTAACTATTTTGCCAGTGCACATTCACAATTATATTAGAATATGTAAAATACCTATGGTATCAGAGCCATATAAAAAGTCTAAATTGCCAACTTGGGAGTTTATTTATTTTATTAATATGTTATTCTGATTCATGTGTTGGAGGAAGAAATGCTTCCACTGCCTACCATCGGTCACAGAAAAGTAGGAAACATCAGTATTTGCTATTGAAGCTACTTCAGGGAGGCAGATACATGAACATAAACTCAAGGCATCATGATGCCTTCCTTCATGAAGCAAACACAGATTTGACCATTGACATCAAACAAACCAACAAAACCACATCCATACAATGGAATTGACTTTGACTTGTGGCAAATCCACATGTCTTAGAGTAAAATGGTGCTTCTCAGGTATTCGTGGAATGATTTTCCAGCAGTAGATCACCGGACGTTTGTTCCAAACTTCCTCTTCAACTGAACCACTGACCTAGGGCTGTTAACAGTTTGTATCTCAAGGGCTCTAGGGTACCAGTAGATTTAGTTATTGTGGTGGTCATGTGCTTATGTTAATTTCATGATTGAGATGTAGGGGTGGAGTCTAGCCTATTAATCTGGAGATAGTCATTGAGTAGCTAATGAGGTCTCTGTGTGGGCGTAGCTTTTTCCTGAGACTTTTGGGAAATCTCACGTTATTTTCCTCATGGATATGAGAAGCTATCTCCTCAGTTTTTGAGAGTTAGTCTCTGAGACAATGAACTACGGAAAAGATAAGATGACAGCCTCCGAGGAGCTGGAGGAGAAGCCAGATGACCTTACCCTGATGGAACCAGACCTCTGAAGATGGAGTAGCCATATAGAGACCCCTCCCAGTGCTGAATTACTTCCACCACCACTGGATGCTGTTGGTGGACCCTGAACCCTGGAAGCGAGGAGCCATGGGGAAACCCCTGCCAGTGTCAGGGCTCTGCACCCACTGGCCTGTGACTTCATGAGTTGGAAAGAGACTTTATAGATTGATATCGGGCATATGGCTAATACCTGACTTAAGACTTTCAACTGGACTGGTTTGAGATGCTTTCTCAATTTCCCATTCTTCTTGTATATAAGCCTTTTCCTTATATCCATATGCATGTCTATGATTTTGTTTCTCTAGTCTACCCAGACTAACACAGTTATTATATGAAATCAACTCATGTGAAATGGCAAAAATAGTGGAAGTGATATTCATCATGTCCATCTTATCCCAGAAAAGAGAAACGGATAACATAGTGCAGTCTTACTATGGCTGGTCTAGCCATGGTCTTTGAAATAACACAGAACAAATGAGTGGGGCTATGCAAATAAGGTGGGACAATGAGGACATCAGGCCTGGGGAAGCGCAGGGGCAGCAAAACAAGAATCGAGGTTTCAAAGAGATGGATTGCCACTGATGCTGCAACAATGCACTCAGACATAGAAACAACGGCAAAGGGGCCAAGGAACATGCAGTGCTTGCTTCCTTCTGTTTTGCAGAGATCAGTACCCAGCGACAAGAATCCAAGAGATTGCACACTTTGGCCAGTGAAGATGAGATGCATGGAACCCTTGTTGAGAATTGGTCCTCATTGCTATTTTGTTAGTTAGTGAGAAATTCTACTCTTGTCCAGAAGAGCAGGGAGCAAAGTGCATCCTTTAAACACAGGATGCATGTGCTGAGATGCTCCTAGACATAGGCGTTGTGGAAATGTATAGGCAATATCAACATAAGATGACATGAACCCAGAGTCAAGTGTAGGGGAGGTCATGTGGGCTTCCTGAGCCACAGAGCAAGGCAGTTCAGCGTACTGGCAAACCCACAGAGCTAGAGAGATGAGAATTTTCAGGGAGGATGCTTCCTCTAAAATGAGGGCTCCTCTAAGCACAGTGTCGAACAACAATCAACTGAGCAAGGCGTGGACTTGCTGTCAACGGTTGAAGGCAGGTCTGAGTAGGGTCAAATAAAAGAGGCCGAGCTGACTGGTCAGCTAATAAGAGACTATCTAAATGAAGAACTGTATTTTGTCATCTGAGTTGTTTCTGTTACTTTCATGTTGATTGTGATGCTGAAAAGTAACCTGCCACTGCCCTAGCAGAGGTATACCAACTAACACTCCAGCAAGGGCAGACTTCACTTAAGCAGACATTCTCTGTTTGTCCTTTTGCTTACTAAGAATCCTCCCCTGCTTAGACCTAGGACAAGGCATATCTAGACACATGTGGATTGTGTTAGTCCAGGTAGACAAGAGAAACAAATTCATAAACACCCATATGGATATAAGGAAATGGCCTATGTACAAGAGAAATGGAACACTGAGAAAGCATCTCAACCCAGTCCTGTTCAAAGTCATAAGTCCGATATTAGCCTATATGTCCAATACCAGTCTATAATGTCTCCTTCCAACTCAAGAAGTCACAGGCCAGTGGGTGCAGAGTCCCAGGGCTGGCAGGGGTCCCCTCATTGTTCCTTCCTCACTTCCAGGGCTCAGGGTCCATCAACAGTATCCAGTGGTGGTAGAAACAACCCATCGCTGCAGAAGTCTCCACGTGGCTTCTCCAGCTTCAGAGGTCTGGTTCCCTCAGGGTAAGGCCATGTGGCTTCTCCTCCAGTTCCTGCAGCTCCTCAGATGCTGCCATTGTGTCTTGTGCATAGTTTGTCATCTCAGAGATTGACTCCCAACAACTGGAGAGATAGTTTCTCATCTCTGAGGGAAATACTGCGAGACTCCCCAGAAGTCTCAGGAGAAATCCATGCCCATACAGAGGCCTCATTGGCTACTCACAGGTTATTTTCAGATTAACAGGATAGACTCCACCCCTACATCTCAATGATAAAATTGATATATTGAGTACATGACCACCACATGGATGCATCCTCCACCCCCTTCATCACAAAAAATATTTTACCTAACAAAAAATTTTACCTAACAACAACTTTCATATAGTTCCAGGAACCCATCTGATTCAAACTTGATAAAAAAAGACTGCCCACAATTACACCCTAGATGGACCCTTTTCTCTTCAGTCAGCCAGAGTCACCCTGAGATGAAGGAGTGTAGTTCAGGTCTGTACACCCATAATTCAAATCATTGATGTGTCTCAGATTGAGGCCCCGCTAGTCCTTCAGTCTCTTGGCTTCTTCATACAGGCAGTCTTTCCCTCTCTTCAGCTTGAGGCCCAAACTCATAATTGTACTTATCGCCCCTAAGTTCTATGTGGCTATTGCAGTGAATTATTGAACCCAATAGAAGCATAGGAAGTGACAGGAGAGAGATGGCTAGCGTTAGAATTGCAAGAAATATATGTGAGCTGAGGCATGGCTGAAATTCACCTCATATAGCAGTCAGTGAGAGGTTGGTGCTGATCTTTTTTCAACTTGGAAACTTTGGAGAGACAGTGTGAAGTGGTCATGTCATTTCTACAAATGAAAAAAATAACATTATGGTAATTCACTTCATCCTAATTAAAAAAAAAAATTCTTCCCATGGGGGGAAATGTGACTTATTTTATTGTTAAAATGGTAATACTTGAAATCCATTTAGCCACATGGTACGAGTGGAGGAATTTCAAATTTAGATCTGTCATCGTATGGAGGACCCACGTGTTCCCTAGTTTCTGATTATCTAAGCCTATTCTCCCAGAGGCAGGTTTCCAAGGAGTCGTGTGATCTGTTTCCAGAATACTATAACGCTGAAAACCCTTTACAGCTGTTCTGCTCAGCCGAGTGACTTGCCATGATTCAGACTTGAAAACCTCTAAAAACGAAAATGATAGGCTTACTCTAATTTAATACTCGTGATTGTCTTAGAAATTGTGTGTGTGTGTGTGTGTGTGTGTGTGTAAACTGGCAGGAATAATTTCTAATTACCCATGCCCACATATGGCACATAATTTCACAAAAGTTACAGAAAAATAAAACTAAAAGACAATTGAGTTCATCCACAAACTTTGGGAAACTGTTTAGTTTGTAATGCAATGACACTTGTAATGTTTGCAAACAATTGATGAATGAATAAAGAAAGGAATCAAGAAATAAAGAGAATAATGTGACCCTTAAAATTATATTCATAAATAAACATTTTTAATAAAGAAATGAGAGACTTGAAATTTTGTAGAATTTGACCCTTGATAATAGTGATGTGACTTAGTTTTTAGATGTTCTGATTGTCAACATGGTATTAATTCATTTATGCAGGCTTGTGGCAGTCATGTGTTTATGTTAATTTTATGATTGAAATGTAGGGGTAGAGTCTAGCCTGTTAATCTGGAGATAGCCATTGAGTAGCCAATGAGGCTTCCATGTGGGCATGGCTTTCTCCTGAGACTTCTGAGAAATCTCGCAATATTTCCCTCGTGAAGATCTATCTTCCCCAGTTGTTGGGAGTTAGTCTCAGAGACGATGAATCATGGACAAGACAAAATGGCAGCATCTGAGAAGCTGAAGGAGCCAGAGGAGAAGCCACATGGCTTTACCCTGATGGAACCAGATCTCTGAAACTGGAGAGGGCACGTGGGGACCCCTGCCAGTGATGAGTTGCTTCTGCCACCACTGGATGCTGGTGATGGACCCTGAGCTCTGGAAGCGAGGAGCGATGGGGAGACCCCTGCCAGCGCTGGGATTCTGCACCCACTGACCTGTGACTTCGTGAGTCAGAAGGAGACATTATAGACTGGTATCTGGCATATGGGCTAATATTGGACTTATGACTGAACTGGGTTGGGTTGGTATGCTTTCTCAGTGTTCCATTCCTTTTGTATATAAACCATTCTCTTATATCCATATACATGTTTATGAAATTTGTTCCTCTAGTCTACCTGGACTAACACAAGGTTTGATTTTACTTTGCTGCCATGATTTCTTTGATTTTCTATGTTGATTATAATAAGACAGTTTATTTTTTTTCTTTAGTGACCGAGAAAATGCATAATATACTTTTCACATATTTGAGACACCTGATCTGAATGATGTCTTGTCTTCATAACCTTTTTCTCTTTGCAATGGTAGAACAAGTATAAACTACCGTTCACTTGATGCTGACATGATTTGAAATAGAATTCAGTCACTCACTCCTCTTGTTAGCCCTAGAGATTGCTACCTAATCTAATCCACAGTGTTAGTGTACTACATTTAATTTCATTTCTATATTTTACAATAAATAAGGATGCTTGGCAATATGAAAAGTTCCTTTTACTGGATTTACAAATTTGAAATTGGATTCTTTTCAGTTTTACATGTAAGCAGAATATAGAATATGGTCATTTACAATAATCACTAGATTAATATTGCTTGGTGATTCATAATGACTTTATACCTAGGTACAATTTTTCATACTATTATCAGCTAGATGAACTTATTTGACTTTAGGAAGATAATTAATATTCTGTTTTAAAGCAGGGAACTCATTTCTCCAGAGTTTGACACCCATTTTCATCTTACTGTCCCTTATGGGAGCACAATTGTCTATCTTTGATGCTGACAGAAGCAAGTCTTCCCTGTGGTGTTTCTCATGAGCTGTGATTTTGGCTCTGGATCTGGTTTTCATGTGATTATGGTAAATACTAGGTTTCCAATCTACCTTCTAGTCATTGATGAGCTGATCAGCATTCCCCTTTACTCCCTCCAATTCCTTTTCCATGGCTAATCCAGGAAGAGTAGGTTTTAAATAGCATACTGGTGTCCTATGCCTTCCCAAGCAAATTACCACACACAGGTGACTTAATGCAACAGAGACGTGATCTTAAATCAAAGGACTAACAAGTCTATGCTCTCTATGGGAAATCACTGGGAGGAATCTTTACTTGCCTCTTTCAATTTCTGATAACTTTTCACCTTCCTGGTGGATTCCTGGGATGCTTCACTCCAGTCACTGTTTTGGTGATAATATTTTTTCCTTTGCTTTTCTGCTAAGTGTGGTAATTACACCATTTCATGCCATTGTGATAGAGTGAAAGGGTAGTTTAGCCTGTCAGTCACGTCACAGCATGATTGTGTCTCCTGGTGGGTATGACCTTCTGATGTGGATTCTGGAATTTGATCTCTTCCTCCCTGGAGGTTGGTCTCTCTCTCTCTTTCTCTCTCTCTCTCTCTCTTTCTTTGACCTTCCCTGTTAAAGGACCACATGGAACAACATTGAAATCAGAGCCCTGAAGATGCATCTACCGCCATTAGATCAACAGGACTCTCCACCCACTGGCCTGTGATCTTCCTGCATTTCACATCATTGCATGTGCTGACTGACTCAAAGGTGAATTTATGGATTAGTAGAAGACATATGGACTCCTTTTAGACTTATCGTGGACTTGATATAGACTGGGCTGGGATGTTCTCTTAATATGCAATTAGTCTTTGATGGAAGGTTCTCTCTTACACACATGTGAATGTCTCTGGATTTATTCCTCTAGGTTATCCACTCTAGCACACTGTTTTCTTTTTTTTTTTAATGGGAAAATGTTTTATTAGGTTTAGGATTCCTCTAGATAACCCAGACCAATTTTACATAGGAAGCTTTATCTGATTACATTGCCAAGATTCATTTATCAAACAAGACTACCTTCATTTGTTTCAGGATTAAAAATGAACATATCTTCCTTGGAGGTCACCATTGAACTGACTGGAGATGATAAAATATGCTGTTGTGTTGATTGGTGTTATCAAGTCCATTCCATAATGACTTTACATACACACAACAGGTCAAAACACAGCACAATGACGTGCCATCCTCACAACTCTCCTATGTTTGAACTCATGATGTAGCCACTGTGTTAATCCATTTTTTATATTTTCCACTGCCCCTCTATTTTACCAAGCATGATATCCTTCTCCAGGGACTGAGCATTCCTGTGATATGTCCTAAGTATGTAAGCTATTGTCTCTCCGTCCTTGCCTCAAAGGAGCATTCAAGATGTACTCCATGCAAGGCAGATTTGTTTGTTCTTTTAGCATTACATGATACCACATGGTACCAAAAAGATATAGCATGGCACACTTCAAAACATTATGTAATATTCATTTACCATATACTGTGTCACCACAGAAGCATTAAATCTCCTAGCTGAAACACCTACTATCACAGATGTTCACAATTTAGATGCAGAAATGAAGGCTAAATGAAAAATATATAACACCTATCTTCAAACTAGCAGCCTTCCTCTGTCTGTCATTCATCAAGCTACTTTAAGCACTACCTGATAGACAGACATGAGTGGGATTGTGTCATGTTATGGTTTTAAAAGAACATTAACTACTTTGCACTAGAAATAGGCTCATCAGCTGTCACGAGCTAGGCAGGTCAGACAGGTGCAAGTATTTCCTTTGAGTTATGATTCTATGAAAATGAGGCTTTATAATTGAAAATCTGGTCACTGTGACATTGCAATTCTGGGAGACTGTTTAACATTTTTGTAGACAGCATCATTTGTAAATAAGGGGCATTTATTATTATAGACAGCCTTGGGGTACACATTCATTATCCACTGACAAGCATACATGTACACATGGAAAGACTTAATTCATTAGTATTGTTCACAAAATGCTACATTTAAAAGTAAGATAAATGTAAACACAGTCTATAACAATAGGGAAGCTTAATTAATCCAATTACTTTGTAACGTAGATTATAATTTTAGATAGAAACACTCAGCAGATATGCAATTCACTTTATGTGCCCAATAACTTTTAATTATTTAGATGATTTCAAAATGAAGAACTATCCATCATTTCTGACTTGGATTTATACCTTAATAAATATTCAGACTTTGTTGAATGAATTATGAATTAAAAAAACTACTTTGCTAAGTTAAAATTTAGTTAGAAAGTTGATGTGATTTCCCTGCAGTTCACTTCACACCACATTGTTAGAAGCGTACAAAAATTCTCAAACAGCATGCATGGTTTAAAAATCCATCAATTGCTTTTCCTTGTTTAATCCAAGACAAATTAGTTTTGGATGGCATGTTTGTTCTTTATGTTTGCCTTAGGAAATTACCACAAACTTGGTGGCTTAAAAATACAATGTCTATTTTTAAGCAGCATATAGACAATATATTTTGTAGAAAATGTAAATAAAAATATGGAGATTTCCTATATATTTGATATATCTATATGTGTATATCAATTAAAAGCATATCTTAAACCCAAGGAAGTGGTGAAGTTATTCACCAAAGTTTTTAAACACCACATTCACTACCTTCTTGTAGCAATTTTTTAAAGTTCAAAATTATACATTACAATTATGGTGTGGTTATTATTAGTTATCATTAAGTGATGTCTGAATCATTGAAACATATATAACAGAATGAAATATTGTCCAATTCTGTGCCATGATTGTTGTAAGGCTTGAGTCCATAACTCTAGATTTTTTGGATCCCCCTCATTAAAGATTTTCTAGTTTCCATTAACCTTCTATATTACCAAATTTGTTATGTTTTTATAACAATTGATCTTTTCTGATTATGTGCCTAAATTAAACAAATGGAATTCTTGCCATCTTCAATTATATAGAGCATTTTCATTGATTCTCCTAAGATTGATTTGTTTGGTACTTTGACAGTCCAATATATATTCAATTTATTTTTGTACATCATAATAAAAATGTGTTCATTTTTATGCCTTCTTTTTATTGTCCAGCTATGTACACATATATGGTGATTAAAAGGACGATGACTTTGGTCAATTACACCTAAGTATTCAAAGTTCCTCTATCAGCAAGTTGTATTTAAATGGTGTAAGCATTGTTATGATGTTGAAATCTATGCTACCAATATTTCAGAGTGATGATATATGAATGATAGCTAGATAGATAGATGCATATTGTCTTTAGGCCATCGAATAGGCTTCAAATGACGGCAACCCCATGTAGCCAAAAGAAACGCTGCTTAAACCTGAGCTGTCTTGACAATTATACTCATTTTTGCAACCTCTGAAACAGGCCATCTACTTGACCAAGCATTGCATTATCATCTGAATAACATGGCCAATGTAGGTGAGACAGTCTTGCCATTCTTGATTGTAAAGAATATTCTATTTGTACTTCAAACAAAGCATTTGCTCTTCTGGCATTGTGTGGTACTTTTAGGAGTTTCCACAAGCATTATAACTCAAATATATTAATCTTTCCCCAGTCATCCTTCTTCACAGTTCAGTCTTTAGGTGAATATGCTGTTTGTTGGCATTTTATAGCGACTCTATATGCAATTAACAAAATATTGTCTGGTCCTATGCCATCTTCACAATTGCTAGGTTCTAGTCTATCTTGTAGAGAAACTGTGCCAATCCATCCTGTCCAAGGTCTTCCTTTGTCTTGGGGACTCTACTATTTTATCAAGCATGATGTCCTCTTCAGAGACTAGTCTCTCCAGATAACATAACCAAAGTTATTAATACCAAGATTTGCCATGTTTGTTAGTGTCTAAGAGACTTTCTGGCTGTTTTTCTTCCAAGACAGATAGTTTCCTTTTTTTGTCAGTTTACAGTAGTTTCATTTTTTGGGGCCAGCATCATAATTCACATAAATCCATTCTCATAGTGTATTCCTCATTGATTGTGTAATTTTCACATGCATATGAGAAAATTTAAAATAAAATGGCTTGAGTTGGATGCACCTAGTTCTTCAAAGCAACATCCTTAGTTTTCAACACGTTTAAGGGGTTTGTGGAGATTTGTCCAATGGAATGCACCCTTGAATCTCTTGACTACTACTTTCATGAAGATCAATTGTTGTGTCCAAGTAAGATGAAATCCTTGTCAACTTCAAACTCTCTTCATTTACCTTAATGCTATTTATTGATACCATCATGTACTTTCTGTTTTCTTTACATTAAGTTGATCTTTATCATCAAGAACTTAAAATCCTCTTCACTTTCAGCAAGCAGGTTTGTGTCATCTGTTTATCTCAGGTTTTAATAAATCTCCCGCCAATCCTGATACTGCATTCTTCTTCATATAGTTCAACTTCTCTAATTGTTTGCTCAGCATACAGTTTGAATTATTATGGTGAAAGAAAACAACATTGACACACACCTTTTCTGATTTTAGACCATGAAATATTCCCTTGTTTTGTTACCACAACTGCTTATTGATCCATATACAAGTTTCCTATGAAAACAATGAAGCTTTCTGGAATTCCAATTTTTCTCAAGGTCATCCATAGTTTTTTATGATCCACAGAGTCAAATGTCTTGGCCTACTCCAATGCAAGTTTGCTTTTTTTGGTGCTCTCTGCTTTCAGCTAAGATCCTTATGATTTTAGCAACAATATTTCTCATTGCACATCCTCTTCTGGATCCCAATCGTATAAGTAGAACAATATTTATGCCACATGCAAGTAAAATTTTGACAACAGCATTCAACAATGGTTGCAGCAGTACATTGATAGGGAGCTGTCAGATGAATTTGTGACTATTAAAAAAACAAGACTGGAGGAAGGCACATTGTGGTAGTTTCATAATCTGTTGCCAACTTGAAGTGGAAGAATGAAGGGATGGTGTTTAGCCTGTCAATCAGGACATAGGTGATAACTTCATTTGGAGTTGTTAAGGAGGTAATTAGCTCTCTGGAAGCAGAACACATGTTCATTCCATGAGATGCATTATTGATGATGAGCCTGATTGAGCTACCCTGATACAGCCAGAGCTCTGGACCCAGAGAAGTCATGTGGAGACCACTGCCAGTGCTGAGATGCTTACACCGCCACTGGATCCACAAGACTTTGCACCCACTGGCCTGTGATCTTCCTGAATTTGGCATCATTGCCTGTGCTTTGTGAGCTTGAAGAGGACTTTATAGATTGGTACCAGACATATGGGATAATAACAGACTTATGGCTGCACTGTGCTGGGAAGTTTTCTTTATGCACAAATGCTTTTGCATATAAAACTCTCTCACACAGACATATGTGTTTCCCTGGATTTGTTTCTATGGTCAATGCAGACTAACACACATTTTAGTCCTCAAAGTGTTATCTTTAAGTTTTAACACTTTAATGCGATATTGTGCAGGAGATTTTCTACCTGCATATTTCTTAATGTCTGCTGTCATGAGCATGGATTGTGCATCGAAGAAAAATCAAATGCTTAATAATTTCAAATATTCTGTGTTTATTATGATGCATTCCAGTTTTAAGGATTTAGGTTTTTGTTATACTGAGCAATAATTCATTTGTATGATGCAGTTAGATCACCATGGTAGATGCTCCAGGTCCTCTTCATTCACAATAATACAGTTGCTTTATCTGCATTTTGAAGCTTGTTCCTAAGACTTTACCCAGTTTTGATTCTGAGTTCTTCATACACTCTAACTTCTCAGATTATTTCCTCCACAGACACATTGAATAACGATCATTACATGACACAACCCTAATCCACATCTCACCTGATTTCAGGGTAGTATAGTGTCATCTGATGTGCCTGTAGTATCAACCTTGGAGCCCTCGTGCAATAGTGATTACAGACTGTTAACCCAAAGTCAACAGTTCAAGAGCACCAAGACCATGATTTCTACTCCATTAAAGAGTACCAGATTGGAAACCTGCAGAAGCAGTTCTGCCATGTCTGACAGGGCAGCGAAGGATCAGAATTGATCCCATGGCCCTGCGTTTGGTATTGGAGCATCCCATCATTCTACTTCAACAACTACACAGGTACACAGGTTCTGCATGATCAGGAATTTTCTTTCTTCACAACGTTAGATACAACATTTGCTGTGATTGGCAGATTAACTATGCCTTTGCATATTCATCCAAACACAAGTAAACATCTTTCTGGGTTTTTTCCCTTTTTCAGCAGTGACACTGTCTCCTTCGAGGGCCTCTTCTTAACATGACTTGAATATCTGGAAACTCCCTAGTTGATATATGAGTGACTCCATTAGTAAAATTTTACTTGCATATATCAATAATATTATTTGATCATTCCTACAACTTAGTAGGTCACTTTGCTCTCCAAGTGGGAACAGATATGGATTCCTTACAATTGGTTGAGGAGGCATTTTTCTTACTTTTTTTCAAAGTCTGGTGAGTGTTTCCAATTCAACATCAGTTTATTGAAAGATTTCAATTGGCATTCCAGTAATTCTTGGGTCCTTGATTTCCACGAATGTCTTCAGTGCAGTATGACATTCTCCTTTGATAAAATGAAATTTTTAACATAGACTACGTCTTGATATGAGGAATGTTCACCAATTATTTTTTTGCAGTAAATGTGCTTCTTTCATGTACTTTGGAAACTTCTTGCACAATTCAATGTTTTACCAAAAGAAAATTTCAATATTGCAACTTGATATTTTTCTTCTTCATTACTTTCAGTTGGACATGTGTTAAGCATTTTCTTTTTTTCAGATTTTCCAACCAGGTATTTACATAATTTTTTTTATTTTATTAAATCTTTATTTCTCTTTTTGGGGTAGCTTTTGAAATTTTCCATTTGTAATTGTTTTTCTTTTCTTTTACTTCAATCTTAATATACATAGGCACAATTGATGGTCTGTTCCAGTCAGTCTTTGGCCTTGTTTTGTCTGGTGTTGAACATCTCCAATATCTCCTTCCAAGGGTGTAGCCAGTTCAATTCATGTGCATTCCATTTGGTGGCATTCACATGTATAGTTGCTGACGTATGTTGTAAAAAAGGATATTTGTAATGAAAGAGTGATTGGTCCTGAAAAGTGTATCACGCAATCTCCCGCTTCATTTAAGTTATCAAAGAATTGTTTTACAATTCTTGATCCCTTTACCTTATTTTCAACTTCTACATTTCAATTGCCAATAAGCATCAATGCATTTTAAGTGCACATTCTGTCCGTTTCAGGCTGAGGACATTAGTTTCATTCGAAAGTTTCTTCATCACTAGATTTACTAGTATTAGCATATTTTAATAATGGATCTGCTAAATGGATTTTCCCATAGTCATATAGATAGTAACCAATCACAGGCCGCTGTAGCTGGCAACTAAAATTTGAAATAACCTTCATCTTTTCAGTCCAACTATAGCAAAACAAATGCTTGATGACCTAATAATGCCAATACTAATCTGTATTAACTCTCTGAAGTGTAGATCATTAATTTGATGCGCACTCTATTTCATTTATACTCATGTCTAGTTTTCCTATATACATACTCTGTGCTACAACATTCTTATTTTTAATGGGTGTTTGCAGCTGTTTCTTTCTTTCTTTCTTTTTATGAGTCATGCCCCAGGGGAAAATCAATATTCCAAAAAACTTTATTCCATCCATGCTATCAAAGGTGACTCCACTTTGTGGAGGCAGAGCTTCCCTGGTGGTATTTTTGACTGCCATACTTCCAGATGAGTTCCACTTCTGATACTATGTCTGACAATGATCTGCTGCTATTCCCAAGGCTTTCATGAGAGATCCCTCAGACGAAGGCAACATAGTCTCCATTTCTACTCTCTTGTTTTTCTAAAACTCTGCTAAATCCTCTTTATTTACTATGGGTGACACCGCTGATATTTAAATATCAATGGCACATTTTCCAACATCATAGCAACTGGTAAACCACCATGACAACATTGCTGTGTATTAATGTACTGTATTTCAATAGCTTTGAGCACAGCAATCTTATCAGTAGGTGATGAGGTAGCCAAAAGAATATGGGAACTTTTGAACAATATTATTAATATGATATGCAAGTATAATATTTCTGAAAATAATTCAAAGGTGATTGCAGCAGGGCATTGAGAGAGAGCTGTCAAAAATTCAAGCCAGAGCTAGGAAATAATGTGAAATAAACAAACCTTTCCTTCCGTGGTGTGGATGATAGGTTTTGATGGTTAACCTTTCTGTCAATGTGAGGAAGTTATCAACTTGGCCACAATGAAAGGGGCCCTGGTGGTGTAATGCAAAACTTGAAGTTTGAGACTATCTGATCACCATGGGAGAAAGATGAGGCTTTTGAGGATCTTTGACAAGATGGTACTGAGATAGGGGGAACCACTGTGGGAGCTTCCCAACAGTTGCTGATTTGGGCACTGGCAGGCTGATTAGAAAGTCCAGGACATGCAATTGGGTCTTTGTGGCACCTCAGAGATCTGCTCTGAGTCATGAAACAAATTCCATGTGGCATTAGTCCTTCCTGACTCCCACCCCCTTTGCATTTCTGTGCTGCCGGAGCTTGTCACTTGGGGTGCTGGCTGCCCTGGCCTCACCAACCATGCCACAACAACACTGGATGCCACAATGCCCAGTAGGCTCTGAGCACTCCAGCACTGCGCAAAATCTGGTTGTGATAACATCAACCCCAGGCACTACTGCACAGTGCAAAACACAAGCACCATGGCACCCTGCAGACCCTGGGCTTCATGGTGCTCTATAGTTCACAGGCAGCACAGAGCAACAAGATACCCATGTGGTCAATGTTACCAGTGTCACCCTTCCTGATCATGACCACTCTGCCTACATGCAAGAGAGGGCCAACTGAGCTGCCCTCCAACTAGATAACAATTCAACAATCTAATGAGAGAGTAAACCCCAATGAGATAAAACCGCAGCTCAATCCCACAGTGCAGTAGACTCCACGTAGTCCTTAGAATCATTCTTACTAACCCTCCAAAGCTATAAAGCAGAAAAAGGATGAAACAATAGGATAGAGTCTACATATGGGAGGAAAGCACAGTAATGTATGATGCAACAAAATCAAGGAATACGGTAAGAGACCTCATCAAAAGGCTGAGAAAGGCAGAGTACCATCAGCCACCTCTAAAACAGCCTAGCAGAATTCACCAATCATAATGGACAATCAAATAAGACCATAAAAGAATCTGAAGAAAACCTGAGAATAATGAGTGATGCTATGACAATGAGCAATATTAGAATAATTGAGATACTAAAATAGGATATAATGAAGAAATCAACAACCAATATATTCAGTGAATACCTGGAAGAAAAAATCCCCTGTTTAATGAAGGAGAATCAGACCATCATTCAGGAAGCTAAGATGACACCAATGAAACTGAACTCCAAGAAGAACACGAAAAAGCATATAGTAATCTAATTATCCAACTTTGAGAAAAAGGAGAAAGTCCTAAGAGCATCTAGAGGAAAAAATGCAATAACTGTTAATGGTAATCAGAGAAGAATATTCTCAAACTTAGCTGAAATCATGAAGAAGAGGCATAAGTGGAATAGCAGCTTTTGAATGTTGAAGAACAATAATAATAGTCCAATTATCCTCTCTCCTGCCAGCTATCCATCAAAATAGGCAAACAGACAAGAGTTTTCACAGACAATTCAGAGAATTCTTAAAAACAAAACAAAAACAATAGCACTACAAAAAGTTCTTTCCGACTCATTTTGGATAGAAGACCAACATATACCACACACAGAGTACAAACAAGTGGAAACCACATGACGTAGCACTATCTAGACGTCAATGAACAGAAAATTATACCCAAGATGTCATTGACCTAATGAAGCAAAGAAGGCAAGAATGAATCCCGTGCACATGAACAACACACTACTAAGGAGGGAGAGAGGATAATATCTAACACAAAAGGTACATGATAACAGCTACGAATCCACAGATAGAGATCACTTGGAATGTCAGTGATCTGAATTCACCCATTGAAATACAAAGGCTAGAAGACTGGATAAAGAAGGAAAACCCTATTTGTGATCTGCAAGAGATCCATTTCAAGGTAACAGACAAAAATAAGACTGAGGATCTTTACACTGCTCTCCAAAAAAGACATATCATGGAAAAGAAACTCAACCAGGAGGCTACAGAAATAACTTCTACAATCAGACAGCACAACCTGATAGATATCGTCAGAGCTATCCACCCAATAACAAAAAATATCCACATTATTTTCGAGTGTAGACAGCACATATTTGAAAATAGAACACATGCTAGAACACAAGTCAAGCTTGATTAAATTCACTCAGAAAGAAAAAGAAGGGATCTCATGAAGTGATAAACTCACTTTGATTGGAGCACATTCTTATTACAATCCCATATGTTAATTTCTTGAAATCTTTCCAAGTACTTTAAATCTAATCCAAAAAACATTAGTATCTTAGACCAGGGGTTTTATTTTCCACTAAAATCATATTTTAATGAACTAAAAAATAGTCAAGTTACAAGATTTTAGTGAAAATTTCCTAGATTTGCATTGATTTGCATTGAGTTCATCATACCTGTGTTAGTTTGGGTAGAGAAAAAATGCATAAATAAACATATGTATATAAGAGAAAATTTTATAGAAACAGTACATTATGGAAGCATTCCAATCCAGTCCAGTCTAAGCCCACAGGTCTGATATTAACCCATGTGTCTGATACCAGTCTATAAAGTCTTCTACAGACTCATGAACACTTGGAATGACACTGAATGCGAGGTGATCACACAGTAGAAGGGTGATCCAGCGGTGTGGTAAACATCTCAGTGCTGGCAGGTGACTCCAAGTGGCTCCTCAGGTTTCAGACGTCTGGTTGCATCCATGTGGCTTATCTGGCTCAGGGCACTAGGGTAGCTGCATGGGGCTTCTCCTCAGGAATGTCTCACAGGAAATAAGCTTTTTCAGTGGAGAATCTCCAATGAGTGTTATCAGTAGAAATTTTATCTCCAAGGAAATGAACTGAAAGAGATTGTTTCCATCTCCAAAATGAAATTACCGCATTTCCCAGAACCCACACAGAGGTCTCATTAAGCATCTCTAGATCGACAGGTTAGAATCCCCCTTACATTTTTAATCCTCAAATTGACACCAGATTAGGTGACAGCCATAATAGCCATAATCCAAATTTTGTGCTTACACATTTACTCTACTGACATAACCTGCATTGGTTTGAAAAAAAAATACTACCAAATTTCAACTCAGCATCTCTCTCTTTGCAGATATAGCTACAGATATAAATATATATAGATACATAGTCAGTAGACAAATATAGATGACAAACAGCTTGCTAGATGATTGATAGATGATAGATCAATAGATAGAAAGATGATAGGAAGATAGACGTTAGATAGGTAGATAGCTGATAGCTGATAAATAGATAGATAGATAGATTATAAATAGATAGATGGATAGATAGATAGATAAACAGATACCTCCAGACATAGATACTCCACATGCAAAATGTGGCCATTGATAAGGAATTATTACCCCAGAATTATATGACCCCAGATTTAAAATATTTATATTCCAGTATTATTATAACTATTTTCAGTAAAGAAAAAAAAACAAATCAGAGATAAGGGTTATCTGAAGAAAAAGAAGAGCATGTTATCAGAATTGGGAGAAGATTCATTAACAATCGCGGAATGCATAAGTGAGGAAAATGTGTAGTATGTACTAATAATAGTCAAAGACTACTTCTAAACAAAAATGTCTTAAATATCAAGCACTGCAGTACTTGAAACATTATTAACGGGTGTCCTTAACACACACACACACACACAAAAACTTAATTGTTTCATTGATTAGGAGGATAACATTTCAAATTTGGAATATCAGCTGTAAAGAATGGGTTTTCTTTGTGCTTCCTTTTTCTAAGAGATTCCACATGCTGAGACCTAGCGTCCATGAGATGCGGTGAGAGATGCTGTTTCAACGGCAGTAATTCCCTCCGATTCCTATTGCCTTGTTGCTGACGCAAAACACTACCAATCCTGCAGCTTGTAGCCTGCCTCATTAGCACACGGCCACTAATACCATCCCATTAACATAATAAAGAGTAAGACTTGTAGCATATAAAACGACTGTATCATATATAAAATATATAATAACCCAGATATGTCCTTGAGCCAGAGGTAACTGGATAATAAGTCACAAGCATAACAAGACTCATCATACCAATTTCAATTAAAATGTTGAAGGCCACAATATCTTCTAACAGAAAATATATCCAGTTTAAAATAGTAAAGATTTTTTAAATGGCTTTTCATAGGTTTTGGGATGTTCTTATATATCATTTTCTCCTCCATTCTCTATCCAATTATTATAAATAGTTCTTGAAGAAAGAAAGAGAGCTGAGCCCAGGTGGCATAGTGGTTGAATGCTTGACTGCGGCCCACTGGCTTGGCAGTTCAAATCCAACAGCAGCTCTCGAAGAGCAAGACTGCGCCTCCCACTCCCACCAGGGGGCAGTAATGCCTCCCGTTAAAAAAAGGAAAGGAAGATACAAACAAGTAGAATATATTTTCTCTTCTTCCTCAAAAGTTAACACTTGAAAAAGAAATTCTTTCTTAATGAAATGAGCATATAGCACATTTGAAATCTTTAACTCAATAAAAAGTTCCTGTTAGTAAAATATGTCATGTTCTTTAACTACATGTGCTTATTGACATCATATTTTGATTTATTATACAATTCTATTTTCTTATTTTGAGACCAATTCAAAATTCTCTATGTAGTATCATTACCTATTCTCTTAATGATTGCTTCTGGAGATGGTTAAAATCATATGCACAAAAACCATATGTAATTGTTTATTTACCTGTTCCAGTTTCCATGCTCAGTTACTAATGAATATCCTGAGGACAAGGCACTCACATATGTTTTCTAAAATTAGGACATTACTTCTTAAGCTAAATTAGAAATGGAATGGTAAACTTAAACATAGTAGTGCTCATTTCAATTCACAAAAATCTCAAGCCCAGAGTTTATACAAAAAGAAAAGTTTCATATTCACATATCAAACCACGTTTCAATATTTTATATGATAGCCCTCTATTTTCTTCATTATTGGACTTCCACAATACTTCTAATCAGCTAGCAGTCAAGTCTTTCTCCATGTGAGAAGGTTTAGGGAATTTACTCTCATAAAGATTTCTAAACACAGAAACTCTATAGAGGGCCACTGTGAGTGGAATTGATCCAAGGGCAGTTGGTTTTGGGCTTTTGGTATTATTGGCAGGTGGCTATATGTGCTTGTGTCATCGCAATGAGTGGAGTCCTTAGTGTAGAAGCTGTCTTGTGGTCAGCTTGAATGCATACCTAATTTCATGACTTACCACTTAATTCCACAATTCAATTGCTTGTCTTGGTAAGATGGCATGTATTTCAACAAACCAGAAAATGAAGAGTGTGGAATCCTGTCTTCATCAATGTACTTGTGCTTTGAGTCTCCTTGATCCTAGACGTAGTTATGATACTGGAGCATGATAGAGTGCTGGACTTCCTAGACCACAATGCCTGTAAAGCTGAGTAGTAGGGGCAGGAGGCTGGGCTGTGGAGTGGGTCACCTCTAGACACTCAATTGAGGGAGTTGGGTTTTCAGACACACTGTCCTGGACATGAGTACACATCTTCATTTTGAAGCTACCACGGAGAAACAGAAAAACAAGTGGTATTTGTAGAAGTTGTGAAGGGGGAGAAGGAGAACTAAAGAAAGGAGTATTAGCATTTCAATTGAGTGAGAGAGAGCTGCTCCCCTTCACTCACCAAAAAATAAAGAAAAAATGTGGAACATGATATGTGATATATAGTTTAGCAGAGAAGTCAAGCTCATGTGCACGACAAGCTGTCAAATTCTAGAAACACTGCAAGTCTACATGAAGCTACTAGCACATGTCAAAAAGTAATCAAGGTGGTAATATTTTAAAATTAGGCAAACACGTGTCCTCTCAATTTTCACCATTGTAAGTATAAACTGTCAATCTCAAGAAGTGGTATGATCCAAGATAACCACCTTCTCAGAAGCTGTGTCTTTTCCTCGTCTCTAAGGTTTAGGAAAAGTTGCTAATATGCTCACCAATGATTGTACTAGTTTTCTATCTTGTAATCTAAGATAGTGAGAGAATGCAGAATCTGAGCAATAACCAACACCTCCTCCTCATTACTTGAAAATGCATTTTATCCTGCATGCATAAGTGATTGCAGAGATTCCCATATCTATCCAAGAACACATCTGAAGTTTTTCCTATGACATTTAATATAAGGAAACCATTTCTAATAACATATCATAATTAGAGAAATCCAATGATGTTCTCATATATAGTCAGAATTTAGAAGAAAAGATCACAATGCCAATTTTGGACACTGATGTTTTCTCCTTTAAACATTTGGACCCTAATATTAATTTTCAATGCATAAAATTGCATGATATATTAAAAAGATATTTTTGATGAAAAGCATATTTAATTGACCCAGAATATAGAAACTTTAGGTCCACGTTTGATACATTCTTAATTGTATAATTGATATTCTCAGCTAGTTTTTCTTTTATTTTTGTCTTTCTTTTTGAAAAGCAAGCACACTCCTTTTTAAGCATAGAATTTTAAGGTTTTTAATTTTTATTTTCAAATTTTTAAGTCATATATTCATGAGACTTCCTGGACTGTTTACAGTCTTTGGTGATCTGAAATAAATAAAATACTTTTTTTTGTGAAATCCAAAACACAAAGCCGAGCTCACTGCCACTGAGCTCTACTCAATGGTCTGACTTAGAGTGACCATAGGTAGGGTTCCTGAGACTGTGTATTTTAGTGGAGCATGCAGTCTCACCTTTTTCCTGCAATGCTACTGATGGATTTGAACTACCAAATTTGTGGTTAGCGTACCAGCAATGAGAGATTGTTTATTTAGAGCTTCCTCTACATAAAGATTCAAATGTTGGCAGACGAGTAGGAAAAGTTCATCATAAGAGAACGGAGGGCTTGAAGTCAAAGCTGATGAAGACTGTAGATATGGAAGCTGGAAGTGGGATAACAAGAATTAGGAAAATTGATGTGTTCTGTTAGGAGAATACTTTTGGCTTTTTCTGGTTGGCCCTGTCTTGGAAGTGAAGACAAAAATGCAGGCAGGTGGCTGATATCATTTGGGGTCTCAGTATCACCCACATTTATTTGTACAGATCATTTTTCATAGCTCTACAGAGATCTTGGAATCATAGAAGAAATATGTGTTTTTGACTATACTGAGATATGCTTTTTTGCTGTTTGCTTGTTTTTTTGTGTGTAGAGGCTCATTTAGGTAAGTGGATCTGCAGGATGAGTCACCAGCTTCTGGTAATTCTACCCCTTGGGGCCCAAAGTTCTTTTTTACAAAAATGTCATAATCTCATTTCCGAACTCACTGAAACCCTGTACCCACTGATGCCCAGCAGCATATTGATATATAAAGTGTCTTATATTGCTTTCTCTCATTTTGTTTCTGCTTTGCTTTCTGGAGCAAAATTCTTTTTAATTGACCAGCAGATGCATTTGTGAATGAAAGTGAGTTTCAATGAAAATAGATTCAGCTCTGACCAAGAAATGCACTCACTTTTAAGAATCTCTTTCTTGCCATTGTAATCCAGACTGGTATTGTAAACTGACTCCATCACAGATCAGAAATCTCTGCCATCTCTCTGAAGTCGTTATATAAAATATAATTGCAGGCTCTAAATTAATCTGATTTGATATAATTTTCTTAAAATAGTTGCCTGATTTTTTTTTCCTTTTGCAGTGTGTATTTCCAATCAAACATACCAGCAACTGAGGATTTTTTTCCAAACCAAGGCAAGCTTATGTGCTCCATAAGGATGTCAATGGATGATTTTCTAGATCACCAGCCCTGCATTCCCGTACAAATACATATCTATCTTTTCAGTTACTAATCAAGTGCTAGAACCATTTGTGTCACCCAGAGACTCTTGGGTTCATTGTTTATTTATTGTGAAAGTTTGAACAGTAGCTACACTGCATCATACTTTAATTTGGTATAATGATTGTCTTTTGCCTGACCTTTCAAAGTTAATTCAGAAGCATATTAGAAAATATTCTTTAATATTTGTGGATTTCCAGCCATAAGCCTCAGTCTCTGTGGAATTTCAAATTGGAAGCTAAAATTCACCAACATAACACATGTGCAGAATATTATATGCGAAGGTAATGAGAGCCAAGAAACAGCTTATAAAAATATGCCACATTTATTTTAATAGAATAACACTTATTTGAAAATTAAGAATATTAAGAATTAATATTTCTTAGGATACTGAGCATGCACATGTGTGTTAACCTTGTCTTGTCTTCTCCTGTATCATCAAACTGCCTCTAACATTCTGTGTCTGCAATAGCAATTGAGTCAGACAGATAGGAATTGACTCCCTTGGCAGACCTGTTCAAGCAATGGTCAATTTCAATCGCACTTCTGCCACAGCATTACTCTTGCCCTTTGTGGTCTTATCAGGTAATTGTGGGACTCTTAACCACAAGGTCCGTGGTTCAAAACTACCAGTCTCTCTTAGGGAGAGAGATGAGGTTACCTGCTCTTCTAATCATTCATGACCTTTAGAACACTGTGCAACTTTTAGTGCATTATAGAGTTGACTTGAAGACAGCATATTGTTTGGGGTTTTACTTTCCTCTTAAAATTAGTATTTTTAGGGGTGGGAGAGGGTCCAAGATGGTGCCAAAGTAAATCGCCCACACGGGGCGATCTGGTAAGTTTGGTGTCCAGGTTCCGTGGAAATGCTCTGGTGAGTGGAAAGGTCCCTACGAGGAACTCTCGCTGGCCAGGAGGGGACCCTGCCCCACATCTGCTTTCTTTTAAGCCCTAGAGGTCTGGGTCCACATGTGGCGAATTTCCCGCCGCGGTCCAACCTTTGTGTGCCTTCCCGCTAGCTAGGACAGACTTCAATCCACTGCCTAACGCAGGCCCTGCGAACAGGACGGACTTTGTGTGGCGCTCCCCAAGGCTAGACTAGAACACCACACACCCACAGAGGCGGTCCACTCTCAGCACCCAGCTGAGGGAGCTGAGTGTCTCCCATGGATCTCCTCCATGCAGGGGGGAAAAGGCGACTGTGCCTACAGACTCAGTTCCCTCCTCCAGACACCCCGGGATGAACTGCCAGTGGTTTCCATTGCCTGCAGCCAGTGCACCCATGGCCAGTGCCTGGACAACCTCTTGCCCCCAGGCAGCCACGCATGCGGGGTCAGTGGGGACTTGACCCCACCATTATAGGGACCTGATACACAGGGAGCAGCCCAGAACTCCCCTCACACCATTTCCCCTGATCTGAGCACAGGAAAATTCAATTAGCCCTCCGCACAGAAGTGTCTGGAAAGCAGGGCCAGGCGAGAGCTTTTCAACACCTGCCTTCTCTAGCTTGGGAACCAGGCTGCTTGAGTCTGGCACAACCCTGGGGTCTTCCTCCCACCTTTCCTAGCTTGGGAACCGGGCCACGTGAGTCTTGCATGGGCCCGCGGTTTTCCTCCTGCCTTCCCTTGCTTGGAAACTGAGCCTCTTAAATCTCACACTCCTCCCCAGGCCTCCTCCTGCCTTCCCTAGCCTGGGAGCCTGGCCTCTTGAGCGTCACACTGTGCCAGAGGTCTCCGCCCACCTTCCCTGGCTTGGGAGTCGGGTCTCTTGGGTGGCTCCCTGCCCTGCAGGCCTCCACCTGCCTTCCCTAGAGTGGAAGCCAGGCTGCGTGGATCTTGCGCTGGCGCCACAAGCGGCCAACTGCTTTCTCTCACGTGTTTCCTGTATTACCCAGCTTTTTCTAGAGCTGGAGCAGGGCAGACAAAGGGAACCTGTGGGACTAAGTCATTGCTTATTACCCACCACAAGTTGGGAGACTATTGTGTACCTCGGAGCCTCTGTGCCCCTGAGCCTGGGTCCCCAGGTGCCCGAGTGCCCCTGGATCTGTTCCCAGGGGTCTTGTGTGACCCAGAGTCTGTCCCCAATAGCCTGTGTGTACAGTGGTCTGTGGAGGAATAAGGATATAGCTGGTTTGGTTCAGGACATTAGTTTAACATCTACGCCCACGGCAATTGGAATCCTGTGGTCTGTGGGTCTTGAAGTCTGTATGTTGGGGAATGTGTGTGTGTCTGGGAGCCTGTGTTCCCCAAAGTCTCACCAGGAGCCTGTCTTCACGGACTCTGTGTGGGAACAAGAGGTTAGCTAGTTGGCCCCGGGCCTTATTTGAACTTCTATGGCCTCTGGGCAGGAGCCGGGAGGCTGCTATACTCCTCAGAGTGGAAGTCTATGTACCCCAGAATCTGGGTCCCCAGGCATCTGTGGTACCCAGAATCTGTCTCTAGGAGCCTGTGTGCACAGGAGTCTGTAGGGGAACAAGGGTACAGTTGGTTTGATCCAGGGCATTTGTTTAACTTCTGCGCCCTTGGCAGCTGGGAGCCTGGGTTGCCTGTGTGCCTGGGAGTCTGTGCACCTCAGACTCCATCCACAGGACCCTGTGTGCATGGGATTTGTGTGGAAATAAGAGGACAGCTGGTTGGCTCAGGATCATAGCTGAACTGCTACCTTAGAGCCAGAGATAGGAGCCTGCTTCACTGTAAAGTGTGGAAGTTTGTGGCTGGAAGTGTATGTGTCTGGGAGTCTGTGTGTCATGGAGTCTGTGTACTCGGGAATCTGCGTGGAAACAAGGAGACATCTCATTTTTAAGTCAACACAGTACCTGCCTACACAGCAATCTCCACAGTAAAACACAGGCAGTAAAACACCTGTGAAAACACCAACACCAATCACTCTGAAAGTACACAAGGGCACTTGGTAACCGAGGAACATGGCACCAACCTCTTCGAAAGCATCATGTAAACAACAGAATACCACATCACTGCTAATAAATAAACAAGAACGACAAACCACAGCAACAGAACTCATTATACTCATAGAAGAATCTGATGTGGATCTGCCACAAAAAATAATTCTTAGAAGATTGATTGGATAAAAAAAGAGATGAAGGAAGCTACACAGAAAAAGGACACAATGATAGAGAGGATGAAGGCCACAATATAAGTGATGAAGTCCACAATAGAGGAAATGAAGATCAAGCATCTGAGGGAAATACAGGAGTCAACAGGGGAAATAACAGAAGCTGCACGCAGGGTTGCTGAT
Organism: Nesogale talazaci; assembly: GCA_004026705.1. NCBI lineage: Eukaryota > Metazoa > Chordata > Mammalia > Afrosoricida > Tenrecidae > Nesogale > Nesogale talazaci. The sequence goes on along the minus strand of PVJH01005996.1, from coordinate 40,359 downwards.
CTTACGAACAGATTGGATGAGGCTGAGGCTCATATCAGTGATCTTTAAGACAAATAGGCTGACCTCAACAAACATGAAAAACAATCAAAGAAGGTAATAAAAGAGACAGAGGAAAATCTGAGAACAAGGAGCAATGCTATGAAAAGGAACAACATCCTAATCATTGGCCTACCAGAACAAGACACGGTGAAGAAATCAACAGCTAATTTAATAAGGAAATTTCTGAAAGAAAATTTCCCCAACCTAATGAATGAGAACCAGTCTATCATACAGGAAGAAGGGAGTACAGTAGACCCCAGGAAGAACTCACCAAGGCATATAATAGTTAGACTATCCAACTTTGAGGGAAAAGCGAAAATCCTGAGAACAACAAGAGAAAAGAGGATGGTCACATATAAGGGCTCTCACATAAGAATATGCGCAGATCTATCAACAGAAACCATGAAGAGGAGAAGAGAGTGGACCAATATCTTCCAGAAATTGAAGGAAAACAGTGACTTCCTTAGAATTCTTTAACCTGCAAAACTATCTATTAAGATAGATGGGGAAATAAGGGTCTTCAAAGATAAGGAAAAACTTAAAGAATATGCTGTGAGACACTCAAACCTGAGGAAGATCCTATCCGACTCACTATGGCCAGAAGACCAACACTCACCAAGCACAAACAGGAGAACATCCTATGCTCCAACCTCACCCAGGAGCCAACAGACTAACCCTAATCAGCAAGAACATACAGCCACAGGAAGAAAACATAACAATAAAGAAGCCCCCCCCCCCCCACCATGAAAACACAGCAGAGCTATGAAAGGGGGATAAGAAAACAAACACACCAAAAAACACAAGAAGCCAGCAATGAACACACAGATTGGGATAATAACATTTGTCAATGCCCTGAACTCCATCATTAAAAAAAGGTTGGCTGGCAGGCATGGAAAACATAGTGCATCAATCTGTTGCCTGCAGGAAATTCATCTTAAGCTTGCAGATAAGAATAAACTAAGAATAAAAGGCTGGAGGAGGATATATCAGGCTAATGGTGAATCAAAAAGAGCATGGGTTGCCATCCTACTCTCAGATAAAACAGACCTCAAATTTCAAGGCATAAAAAGAGACAAGGAGGAGCACTTTATAATGCTGAAGGAAGCACTTCACCAGGAACCAGTGAGCATTATAAATATATATGCGCCAAATGAGAGACCCGCAAAAATTATCAGACTATTCAGAACATGAAAAGAGATGTTACAGACTCAACAATTATAGTAAGAGACTCAAAAATGCCACTATCAGAAAAAGACATATCTTTGGGAAAGAAGCTCATCAAAGATGCTATAGAACTAAACACCATAACAGGACAACTAGATTTGATAGAAATATCCTGGGCCTTCCATCCAAATGCAAAAAAGTATACATTCTCCTCAATACACATGACACATTTTCAAAATTGACCATTTGCTGGGACCCAAGTCAAGCATAAGCAAATTCAAACACACAGATATAATACAGATGTCCTTCTCTGACCATCATGCCATAACTCTGGAAATTAATAAAAGGACCAGTAGCAAAACAACGGCAAACAGTTGGAGGTTGAATAACGAACTTCTGCAGCATGAATGGATAATGACCCAGATTAGAAGGGAGAGCAAAACATTTCTAGAAACTAATGAGAATGAGAATACCTCCTATCCAAACCTCTGGGATTCTGCGAAGGCAGTTATCAGAGGTAGCCTGATTGCAATAGGAGCATATATGAAAAAAAGAAAAGAGTCTTATGGCAGATACGATCTCACAAAAACTTCAATAACTAGAACAGAGCCAGCAGAATAATCCCTCCAACAGTAAAAGAAAAGAAATAATAAAAATTAGGGCAGAGTTGAACCAATGGGAAGACAAAAAAGCAATGCAACAGATTAATGCAGCAAAATGTTGGTTCTTTGAAAGGATCATTAAAATATACAGGCTACTGGCAAATCTTACCAAAGAAAGGTAAAAACAAGCAACAATAGACAGGATGAGGAATGAAATGGGGGGAATCACATCAGACCCTAATGAAATTGAAAGAATTATCACAAAGTACTATGAAAATCTGTACTCCAACAAGTTCAACGATGTGGAAGGCAAGGACAAATACCTGGAAAAACAATCCCTCCCTAGACTGTCTTAGATAGACTTCAAGAAACTAAATAAACCCATAATAAGAGAAGAGATAGATATGGTTATCAAGAATATGCCAAGGAAAAAAGCACCTGGACCAGACGGCCTCACTGGGGAATTCTATAAGGCTTTCAGAGAGGAGCTGGCAGCAATCCTTCACAATGTTTTCCAACATATAGAAAAGGATGAAAAACTCCCCAATTCATTTTATGAAGCAGTGTAACTTTGATACCCAAACAGGGTTGGGATCCCACAGGAATGGAGAACTAAAGACCAATATCTCTAATGAACATAGATGCAAAATCTTCAACAAGATATTGTCCAATAGAATACAAAAATATATAAAAAGCATAATCCCCGAGGATCAGGTAGGATTCATTCCAGGGATGCAGGGGTGGTTTAGCATGCATAAATCCATCAATATTATACATCATATTGATAAGATGAAGGATAAGAACCATATGATAATATTTGTAGATGCAGAGAAAGCATTTGACAGCATCCAGAACACTTTCCTAATCAAGACGCTCAGAAAGATAGGAATAGAAGGACAGTTCCTCAAGTTAATACAAGCTATCTATGAGAAGCCGACAGCTCACATAATAGCCAATGCAGAAAAGACTAAATCAATCCCACTGAAGATGGGGACTAGACAAGGATGTCCCTTATCCCCACTACTATTCAATATAATACTGGAGGTCTTAGCAAATAACATAAGACAATGGAAAGAAATCCAAGATATCCAAATGGGAGATAAGGAGGTCAAAATATCATTATTTGTTGATGGCATGATCCTGTACATCGCAAATCCCAAGAGCTCCACAAACAGAGTACTAACAATGATAGAATCATATAGAAGAGTGGCAGGATACAAGATCAACAAACAGAAGTCAATTGGTCTGCTCTACACATCTGATAAGACCACAGAAGAGGACATCAAGAAGGCAGTGCCATTCACAACAGCCAAGAATCAATTGAAGTATCCAGGGATATATTTTACCAAACAAACAAGGAAAACTACAAAACCCTACTACAGGAAATGAAAAGTGACCTCCACAAATGGAGGAATATCCCATGCTCATGGATTGGAAGACTTAATACAGTAAAGATGTCTATCCTACCCAGGGCACTTTATAAGTTAAACGCTATCTCGATCCAAATACCAACAACTTTCTTCAGAGAACTGGGAAAACAGACCACCAACTTCATTTGGAGAGGGAAAAAGACCAGAATTTGCAGGTACCTCCTCAAGGAAAAGGGCACAGTCGGAGAGTTGGCTCTACCTGACTTTCACACTTACTACAAAGCCACAGTGGTCAAAATAGCGTGGTACTGGCATAATGACAGATACATAAATCAATTGAAAAGAATAGAAAACCAGAAATAAAACCATTAGCACATAGACAACTGATTTTCGACAAGGGCCCCAAAAACATCAAGTGGGAAGGAGATGCCCTTTTTAACAAATGGTGCTGGAGACAATGGCAATCCACATGTAGAAAAATGAAACAGGATCTCTACCTTACCCCATGCACAAGAACAAACTCAAGGTGGATCACGGACCTGGAATTAAAACCACAAACTATCAGGACCATTAGCGAGAGAATCAGGGAAAATCTAAGAACCTTGACCCAGGGAATACAAAGGCTAACTGCAATAGGCCAGGATGCACATGTAGGGGAACCTGAAATTGACAAATGGGACTTACTAAGAATAAAACACATGTGTGCATTAAAGGACTATACTAAAAGGGTAGCCAGGCAACCCAAAGACTGGAAGAGGATTTTCAGAAATGATACAACATACAAAGGACTTATTACAAAAATCTACAATACCCACATTTCCTGCAAGAAGATGAAAACAGATAACCCTTTGAAGAAATGGGAAAAAGAACTGAAAAGAAGTTTAACTAGGGAGGAGGTCCATATGGCCAATAAACATACGAGAAAATGCTCTCGCTCACTAGCCATGAGAGAAATGCAGATTAAAAACAACAATGAGATACCATCTAAAACCCTTAAAGCTAGCCCAGATCAGAAAATCAGAATGCAACAAATGTTGGAGGGGATGTGGTGAAATAGGACCACTTCTACATTGCTGGTGATAGTGTAGATATGTACAGGCAGTATGGAAAGCAGTCTGGTGATAGTCTGGTGTTACTTAATGTAAATGGAAGTTGAGTTACCCTATGATCCAGCTATATCGCTATTAGGTATATACCCAGGAGACACAAGGAATAAATCACAGCCAGTGGTATACATGCCAATATTTATTGCAGCACAATTCACAATCACAAAGAGTTGGAAGCAATCTAAATTTCCATAAGTAGATGAATGGATCAGCAAGCTCTGACACATACACACAATGGAGTACTGTGCTTCACTCGAAAGCTCTGACGAAAACATGAAACACATCTCTGTGTGGGAAGAACTGGAGGAAATTATGCTAAGCGAAGTCAGCCAATCACCAAAGGATAAGTTCCGCATAAGCCCCTAAGGTAAGTAGAAACAGTATGGTGAGTATAAAAGAGAGGACTTCTATAACCATAACAGTTCATCCAAGATGTAGGGTAAGGGGAGAAGGGAGGACCAAACACAGTGAGGTACATGCTGGGTGCAACACAGTAATGGAAAAAGGATTGAGGGGGTGGAGGGGATAGGGAGATAAAAGGGAGTTCAAAAGTGAAAGGATAACAGAGGGAACAGGGCACTAAACCAACCAGGGGGCGAGTACTGGTCTTGTCTCCACAGAAACTGGAATGGGCGAGCAGTTCCTGCCATGAAGCACTCAACCATGAGGACAGCGTGGAAGCATGGAAGGATGCAAGAAAAGAAAGGGCTAAAGAGCTGGACACAACTAGAGTCAGATGGAGCCAACCCTAGAAGTTGGCATGGCAGAGAACCGGTCAGGGGAGGGACCAGCATCCCACACCCACAGGGACAAAGACAAGAAGGGAGGAAGAGAAAGAGAGGTGGTCCAGGCCCCATGCTGACACGTGATGCTCAGAGGAATACATCTTTCTGGAGACCCGATGTGCCACAGAAAGGACTAAGCAAACAATGCCACGATGGAGAACACTGGCTCCCTACTGAAGCAGACAGTGATACAGGACACTTCGGGAGTCACATGGTGGGTAAGCATTATGGATTGACCCCTCTTCCCCCACGCAAGGGGAAAAAATGAACTGAATCAAGAAGGGAGTACTCCTGGTCAGAGAGTCAGGAGTAAAAAATATCAGGTCTGATGATTCCTGGGGGCCACAAGAGAGGGGAGGAGAAGGGGATATGGACAAACACAGGGTCAGGGTCAGGGTAGAGGGAGCCACAAATGGTCTGGAATCTAAGGAAAAGGGGATTTGGGAGGCCTGTTTGGGATTAAGCAAGGACAATGAATCTGTCAGGAAACACTGAAACGCCAAAGAATGTGGAACATGATGGTGGGTCAATAGGGGGATGGAAGGAAATAGAGGAAAGAGCAAAAAGGCAAAGAGTACTTGCAGAGGTCTAAACATAGATATTTTCAAACATTGATACAACTATCTATTATAAGGAGGTAATAAATGTAAGAACATATCTATAGGTCAAATACTAGGGTAGCAAGTGGACCTTGGACCGTCACCCAGGTACTCCCTCAATGCAAGAACACTTTGTTCTATGAATCTGGTACTCCACAAGGCTCACTGGCCCAACATGATCACAGAAGTGAAATGGGTGCATAAGCAAATGTGGTGAAGAAAGCCAATGGTGCCCAGCTATCAAAGGATATATCATCTGGATTCTTAAAAGTCTGAAGATAAACAATAGACCATTTACCTAAGAGACCACACCCACACAGAAGAAGTACAACAGCCAGTGTGGCCACAAGGTGGTGAAAGGTCTAGGCAACAGTCAGCAAATGGGGAGAAAATACACACACACACATATCACTGTGTACACACATACCCAAGGCGCCCACTGAGGATATATGAGAGCATGATCAAGAGTGGCGAATAAAGCTGATGGTGACCAGCTATCAAAACTTAGAGCATCTGCGGTCTTAAAGACTTAAGCATAAACGAGCAGCCATCTAACTCAGGAGGAGCAAAACCCACCATAAAAGAAGCTCACTTGCCTGTGCGATCATGAGATGCTGAAACAATCAGATATCAGGCATCAGAAAACAAAAATCAAAAACAATTGACCAATTGACTCCCAATATTGCTGAAGATAAAATAGATAGAGAGGCAAACAGAGTAGAAGACATGATGGTGCCCAGCTACCAAATGATTGAATGCCTGGAGTCTCAAAAACTTGTAGATAAATGAGTCACCATTCAGCGCAGAAACACCAAAGGCCACACGAAAGAAGCACACCAGCATGCCTGATCAAGAGGGGCTGAAGGGAGCAGGTATTGAGCATCAAAGAACAAGAATCACATCACCATGAATGAGGGGGAGAGCAGGCTGGGGACCTAAGGCCCACTGATGGGTAATTGGTCACCACTTTACAGGGGAGTCAAGGGGAGAGATAGACCAGTCAAGGTGCAGCTGGGCAGCGATGATGCATACAAGTTTCCTCTAGTTCCTGAAGCCTTCCTCCCCACAACCATCATGGTCCCAACTCTACCTTACAAATCCTGATGGACTAGAGAACATACACTAGTAGAGAGGGGAGCTGGTGATATGGGGAAACCAAAATGGATGAGCACCTTCCAGGCCAGTGGTTAGCTTGGAGCTCCTGGAAGGGTGGAGAGAAGGTGGGGAAGAGAGACAGAACCAACTTCATAGATATATGCATAAGCTTCTATTTGAAGGACGGACATCAAAGGAGTGGGTTGGGGGAGAGGTCGGGCAGTGTAAGATATGACAGAACAACCATAATTTATAAAGTATTGAGGGTTGATAGGGGAAGGGAGAGCAGGAGAAGAGGGGAAAGGATGCAAAAGCCGATACCAAGGGCTCAAGGGAAAAGGCGATGATTGGAGAATAATAGCAGCAGCGGACACGTTATGGTGGTTGGCACAGTATGTTTGCTTATTTATGTACTGTGAAAAATGATGTACAAGCCACCAATAAATCAATCATGATTTTATGCTCCAGGGATGGGTTTATCTTGGAAATATACCCAAAATTCTTAAGAGGAAGTCTCCCCATATGTGCTTCTAGGGAGAATTCTGGATGTACTTCTTTCAAAACAGATCTGCTTGTGTTATTGGTAGGCCATAGTACTTTGAATATTCTTTACTGGTTCCAGAATTTAAATAAATACATTGATTCTGGTGCAGTGACCAACTTCCACATGTTTATGAGACTACTGAGAAGACAATAGCATTGGTCAGGTGAAGCAGTCCTCAAGGTGACATCGTTGCTCTTAAAAAAATTAAAGACATCTTGTGCAGCAGACTTAAGCAATGCAATCCATCATGTTGTCTCTAAATTGCTCCTTTCATGAGCATTGACTGTAGATTAAAGCAATTAAAATCCTGGATAACTTCTATCTTTTCTGTTTGTCATCATACATATTAATCCAGTGGTGAGGACTTTGGTTTTCTTTATACTGAGTTGTAATTCATAGTAAAGTGTAAGGTATATACTACATACTAGATTGTAAAGTGTGCCATTTTTGATTTTCACCAGTAAATGTTTCCAGTCCTTCTGACTTTCAGCAAACAAGATTGTGTCATGTGCATACCATAAGCTGTTAGTAAGCCTTCCTCATGTTCTTCTTCATGTAGTTTAGCTGCTCTCAATACACAGTATACAAATGAAGTGTCTGCTGAAAGGAAGCATGCTGTATTCTTTGTTCTTTTTAAATGATTGTCTGGATTCATGGACAGTTGTAAGCACAGTGAAATGTTTTAGAATGTTCATTCTTCTCAATGATATTCATAGTTGGTTATGATTCACAATTCAAATATTCCAACTGGAAGCACTTTTTCATGTATGCCAGAAAATTTGGAAGACAACTACTGTGGCAGCCATGTAATCTTGTGTCAATTTAAGGATTAAGAGTGTCGGTGTGGAGTCTAGCCTGTCAATCTGGAGATAGCTAATGAGAACTCCTTGTGGGCGTGGCTTTATCCTGAGAATTCTGGGAAATTTGGCAGTACTTCCCCCTTGAAGGTGAGAGAATTACTCACTATTCACTTCCTTGGAGATGTTCTACTGACAAGACACAAGGCTGACTTCATGTGAGACATCTCAGAGGAGAAGCCACATGAGCTTACTCTGATGGAACCAGACCTCTGAAACTGGAAAAATCACATAGAGACTCCTGCCAGTGCTGAGATGCTTGAGAAGTCACAGAGAGTTCCCTGTCAGCACTGAAATGCTTCTACCACCACTGGAAACACCATATTCTGCACCCACTGGCCTGTGATTATCCTGGCATCATTGCATGTGCTCTGTGAATCTGAAGAAAACTTTATAGATTGGTATTGGACATATGGGCTAATATTGGACTTACGACCTTGGACTGGACTGGGCTGGGATATTCCCTCAAAGTTCAATTGCTCTTGTATATAAACCTCTTTCTTACATACATACAAGGGTCTATCTATTTTTTTCTCTGGTCTACCCAGACTGGGTACTGGGGTACTGGAGAAACAAATCATGAAAATGGAAATTACATGCTTGTTTGGCTTCTGCCTCATGGTAGTGCTTCTTCTTCTGCCAACCAGAAGTCACATATGTCCTTGCAGTTTACTGTGTTTGTTTCTGGAAACAATATGGGAAGTTAGCATCTTGATTATTTTATTTGAATATTGTCTTTGGTTTTTCCCATGTGAAATGATAAAAAAATTAATGTTGTTAGTGTGTATTTTAAACTCAGGGGTAAAAATCACCATTTGAATTTCTCAGACACCATATTGCAGAAGAAAATGACTGACAGAAGGTGAGAATGTCAGACAGAAAGCATGGATCTGTTTCACACCCTCTGAAACCTAATCCCATGTTTTTGTGTAAATAGAAGTGGTTAGATAAGGATTCAGATAAGTTAAATAATGATTGAACTTTACTGTTTTAGGAATTGAGTTTAGTTTCTGGTTCTATGTTGCTTATACTGATTTCTTATACTTATTATAGTAGTTATAATGATGTATAGACATTTTTATTGGAAAGTATAAAAATAGAGAGTTTGCAAATCCACTGGCCTGAAGCCATTAATTTGACCTCTAGAGGAGTTTAGGACACACATTGAAAGACATTTCTGAAGACATTAGCCCCACTCAGTGTTTTGGAGTACACAGTATATTTGCATTCTGAGAGATCTGCCTAAGAGCCAGATTGAAGAAGGAGGATCTCTTTTTTCTTGGGAAATCTTGAACTAGTGGTTAAGAATCTGGAGTCTAGAAAGAAAACTCTTCTCTAGAACTGAATGCTAAAGCAAGCCTGTAGCAGGCTGAAATATTTACTAGGTGAGCACCTGGGTCCACTCTTTGAGTGGAAGTGGGAGAATTGCAACAATAAAAAGATGGGTTGAGTTTGGTCACTGACACCTATGGCCTGGTTTACAAGGAGCTAAAGGAAAGGTGGAAGAGGATTGACTGGTTTGAAGTTCATGATCTAAAGCGCTAGACTTGTTGAGAATTTGTGATGGGACTTTGGTCTAAAGGCAAGGCGAGCAGTGGATACCTTGGTGAGGCTAAGTGAGACAACCCACATTAAGCTGACCAGAACCCAACCAGACAAAGAGAATCTATTTGAGCCTATGAACTGGTGTTTATTGCTGCAGACTTTATGAATGGCCTATACTGATTTGACTTTGCATATCCATGTGGACTTCATAAGGTTCCAACTGGAATGAAGAGTCTTCACGTCAAAAAAATATGATTGTTTTCTCAGAGGACTGGGTTGATGAAAGTGGGCAATATAGAAATTGGATACCCAAAATGGGTGAAAAAGGCATGAGATGGTTGGCTTGCAATCTTTCATAGGTGGGGGAATATATACTCATAGGATTATAGGGTCAAGGTGTAAATATTACTCAATGCAATTGTTAGTCATAGGGTATTTTTGTGTTGTTCACTTATAAAATGTTACGCAGGTTGTATTGTTGAATTGTATGCATTTAGCTTTATCCTGTTAGATGTAATTTTATTATTGTTTGTTTGAAAATTGCATATAGTTACAGAGTTATGTGAAAGTGTCAAATTGACAAAGGGTGGTCTGGGCCAGCCATGTAATCTTGTGCCAATTTGAGAATTATAAGTGTAGGGGTGTATTCTAGCCTGTCACTCTGGAGATAGCCAATGAGAACTCTGCATGCATGGCTTTCTAGAGAATTCTGTGAAATCTGACAGTATTTCCCCCATGAAAGTGAGACACTCATTCCCTTGGAGATGCTCTACCAACAAGACACAAGGCTGACTCCCTGTGAGACATCCTGGAGAAAAACCCACATGGGCTTTCCCTGATGGAACCAGATCGTCTAAGCTGGAAAAGTCACTTAGAAACCCCTGCCAGTGCTGAGGTGCTTGAGAAGCGACAGAGAGGTCCCTGCCAGCTCTGAGATGCCTCTACCACCACTGGTACACATGACTCTGCACCCAGAGTCTGTGATAGTCCTGGCATCATTGCATGTGCTTCATGAATCTGAACAGGACTTTCTGGATTGGTATTGGAAATATGGTCTAATAGTGGATTCATGACCTTAGGTTGGATTGGGCTGGATTATTCCCCCAATGTTCAATTCTCTTACATATAGACCACTTTCTTATATGCATATAAGGGTCTATGTATTTGTTTCTCTGGTCTACCCAGTCTAACACAGCTTCTTCATCAACTGATGAAAAGAAAGCCATGTTTGATTTGAAGAAAGTCATGCTTATACTCATTCCAAAGAAAGTAACCCAACAGAAAACTCAAATTACAGAGCAGTGTCATTTATATCACTTGCAAGTAAAATTTTACTGTACAACCTCCGGCATCAGTTGCAGAAGAACATGGACAAAGACATTCCAGAGGTTCCAGCCAGATTCAGAAGAGGACTTATAGCAAGAGATATCATTGCTTATGTCACTTGGATATTTGTTGAAAGTAGAAAAATTCTTATTGACTATGCCAACTGTGTGGATCATAAGAAACTGTGGATAACCATGATAAACATTGGAATTCCAGAACACTTCATCCTGCTTAAGCAAGACTTGTACATAGATCAAGAGACTGTTTAGTAATAGAACAAGAGAATACTGAAAAATTTACAATCTCAAAAGGTATGCTTATGGTAGTGTCATCTCATCCTACTTGTTCAATTTGGACGGTGAGCAAATATTCAGAGAAACTAGATGATGTGAAGAATAATGTGGTATCAGGACTGAAAGAAAGGATTTCTATGGATCTGAACAATGCAAATGACACAATTTTGTTTGCTTAAAAGGAAGAGAACTTGAGAAACTTGATTATAAAGAGAAAGGATTGCCTTTAGTATGGATATGACTCAATGTACAGAAGATCAAGACCTTCACACTGGATCAATAGGTAACAACATGATAAATAGAGAAAAGGTTGAAATTGTCAAGGATTTTTTTTCTTGCTTAGATATACAATTAATGACTATAGAAGCAGCAGTCAATATATCAAAATATGCAATACATTGGGTAAATCTGCTGCGTAAGACTGCTTTGGAGTACTGAGAAACAAGGGTGATACTTTGAGATCTGAGGTGCACCTGACACAAGCCAAGGTATTTTCAGTCACATCATGTGCATGTGAAAGTTGGATATTGAATAAGGAGTATTGAAGAACTGATGTGCAGAATATTGGCAGTATCTTGGATTTCTAAAATGACGAACAAGCATACTTCTTAGAAGAAGGATGAACAGTGCTCCTTAGAGGCAATGATGTTAAGAGTTCATTTTCAGTTCTTTGGAAAAGTTGTCAGGAGAGTACAGACCCTGTAGAAATATCTCATGCTTGGTAAAGTACAGGGACAACTAAAAAGAGGAAGGCCCTCAAAGAGATAAATTAACACAGTGGTTGCAACAATGAGGTCAAGCATGGGAACAGCTGTGAAGATGGTGTGGACTGGCCGTTGATTCATTATGTTGCACATAGTGTTGACATAGGTCAGAAACAGCTCCATGGCCCCTAGTAACATGATTCACATGGTATCCTTTATACGCAGTGAAAACCAAGTAAACATTTTTCTGGTATTCCTTGCTTTGAGCCCAAATCTATCTGATGTCAGATATGTTTTGTTGTTGTTGTTGTTGTTCTTGTTCCATGTCTTTTTTGAATCTAGCTAAACATCTTGCAACTTCTTGTCAAATAAAATGTCCATATTGAAGGTTTTTAATAAGTCATCCTTCATGCATATAGTATGAATACATATGGGGAGAGCATAAAACCATGCTGACTCACTTCCTGGAGTTTAAGCCATGGAGACTTAGGTTTACTTAAACATTGTGAAGTTAGTAGCAATAATTTCCAGGTAGGTGACACTCAGTTTGCCTGGTACTTAGCAACTTCTGTTAGTTTTGCACATTTCTCTGATAAAATTAATGAATGACCATGTTGTATTATTAACTATAGTTCATATATTTTCCAGTATTTCTTAGCTTTTACTAAATGTACATTTTATATTTCAATGTACACCCAGTTTCTCAGGATTCTTGCTTATCATGAATGACCTTGAGTGTTTTGAGAAGTCCTTATGTATATAAAAATGCCTCACTACTGGGATTTGTCTTTCTTTTCTTCATGGTTATGGTGGAGTTAACATGAAAGGATTCTGGATGGGCAGGGGCATGGAAATGTAGAAAGGAAGGAAGGGAAGGAGACAGGAAAATACCATAAGCAAAATATCATTCTCATGTCATTATATGAAAGATGCATCCCATCAAAATAACATATTGCTTCTAATGTTAATTGCTCAACAAGTTGAGGTGATGCAGCTTGTTTCTTAACCAACAAATCATACCCCTCTCTTTGAACTGATATCTACATATTTCTTTCTCTTTAGCCAAACTATTTTAGCAAGTTTAGGGTCTTAATAGGAAGAGTGAAACAATATCTAAATATTCTATCAATCCTTTATAATATATAATCTTAATATCTTTCAGTAACACTGGGAAATAGGGATTCCTATAATGAATAGATGTTGTAGGTACCTCAAAACAGTTCTGACACATAGTAAACCAATGTATTTAAAAAAAAATCAAACTGCCCAATACAGTACCATTCTCACAAATTTTATGTTTTAACCCACTTTTGCAGTTACTTAATCAGTCCATTTAATATGGGTTCTGCATGAGCAAAACTAAGTGTTTGGGAAATCCTAATCTTTTCAATGTGATCCATAGTTTGTTATGTTCACACAGGTGATGGCCTTTGCTTAATCAAGAAACATAGTGTTCTTTGCATTCAACCAAGAGCTCTCTGATGTCAGCAGTGTGCGATCACTAATTTCGTGTCCCTTTAAAAAATCTGGCTTGAATTCACTCTCATCAATATACTGCTAAAATTTTATTTTTTCTTTGGAAAAATTTTATTTGTAGGTGATATCAATGATATTGTTTTATAAGCTCTGCCTGCTTTGTGTACCATTTCATTGAAATGGAAGCAAATACACTATATTTCTGCCACTTGGCCAGGTAGCTGTATTCCAAATTTCTTGGCATAGACGAGAGAGATTTCTAGGGCTACGGCAATTTTCTGAAATATTTCAGTAGACATTCTGGAGTCTTATTTTTCTCTAATGACTTCAATGTGACTTGGACTTCTTTCAATATTGCCTGTTTATGACCATAAAATATCATTTTCAACCATATAGGACAGAGTAAATTTCTGTACAGTGTCTCAAAGCAGAAACACATTACTCACTTGCAAATAGTGCATGACTCAATTTTGCTTGCATATCAATCTGTGAGCTCATATCCTGAGGAACCCATGTAATATGGAGTGTTATGTTTTAGGCAGCTTATCCCAAGGCAAGCCATCTGAAATCACCACTTTGCAGAGGGAGAGAAATGAGGCTTGCTACTCCCACAACTACAGCCTTAGAAACCCACAGAGCCACTCCCCTCTGGTTCTACAGGGTCACTGTGAGTCTCCATCACCTGGATGGCACTTAGTTGGGTTGAATTTTAAGGTTAATATGTGTTGTGCTACAGATATGAGCTTGTTTGTAATTAGTGCAAGTAAATCCAAGCTTACCTTGCTTCCTGACTACGCTATCCCTGTCAGGTTGATAATTTACAAGAGAGTGATCCTGTAGAAAGTTGCATTGGAGAGAGAATGACAACAACCATACCTAGAACCTGAATTGATGGGACAAAAATTTGAAAAAAAATCACTATAATTAATAAGTAACCATAATTATGTCCATGTTTATCTTGATTTCCAGTTTCCCGGCCCCTTTAAGGGATTGCAAATTTGAATAAAAAAAATTGGATTCTATAGGAAGGGACTAGGAAGTTAGAAAAGAACAAAAAAATCATACCTAGAAGCAGAATCTTTTATATGGTGAAAATAGCGTGAAGTTCATTACAGACTAGTTAGTAAACAAGGGCTAGACTATTCTTTGTTTACTAAGTAGATAATTCTAAGGCTGGTTGTATGCCTAAAAATAGATGGCAGCAAGCTATAAGTTCTTTCTGTGGAGAATGACTGCTGGGTGCAAGCAGCCAAGCTTTGAGTTGGCCTCTGAGCATTAAACAGCCCCATCCACTGGACACCTCATTTCAGCTCAAGGCAACCCAATATAGTCAGAGTATCATCCTACATTAATTCAGCTCAGAAGTTTAGGCAGAGAACCTTCCTTTTCAGTTTCACTAGCCCATAAATGGAATGTAAGATGGCATTCTCTCAATAAAGAGCAGGCTGACATTTAATTTCAATACAAATGCGCAATGGAAAGAATCAAAATTATACTTTTTTTAAACAGACCACGAAGGAAGTCTTCAATACTGTAGTTGTGTGCCTCTTAGAATCTGAAAATGTGATAAACAGGTTTTCTAAACTGATAACATTAATTATGAATAAAATATATTTGACGATCATAATATTTATGGAGTTTTCTTAGACCAAATTAAACAATATGCAGAACAATGCTAACATCAGATGATTTCATTTGTTTATGATTGTAATTTTCTTTTGTTTATAGATCAAAAATTATTTACATGTTCCCTTGATAAAAATTCTTGTCCAAATACTAACAAATTAATAAACTGACTTATATGGTAATGAGCTGGAGAACAGAGTTGAGTAAGAATATTTCACATATTTCACTGTATTTTTAAATAACATTTTATGAAAAGTACAATTTAAAAATTACATAGCTTTTAGTAATTAAAATAAATGAAATCAATAAATGTTTATGGTTAAGTTTTAACCAGAAATATAAAGCAAATGTAATTGTGATGGGTAGGTTTGTTATATTAACATGACCACAGAAGATTGGTAGGTCTGTTGTGACAGCACAGCCAATGACCACACGGGATGAATTGAAGGGCAGAGATAGGAAGGGTTCAGTGAGTCCCGCTCTCTCTCTTGCTTTTGGATGTTCAGACCAGCTAGCTGCTTTTTTCGTCCAAGCAACACTACCTGTGGGACACCTAATCTTGGACTGTGGAGCTGTGAGTTGAGGTTCCTTCAAGTCCTGCTTCGCCATACTCCTGGGATATACATCTCTTGAGCTGGGGACTGTTGGACTCTGTCATCTGGCTGACTGTTGGTGACCTGCTCTGCTGTTTGCTGTCTGTGACCAGATAACCTGGATTGCGCTACAGAGGACTACTCAGCGGCCCTCAAGACTTGAAGGACTGCCAGTCTTCTAGCTGCCTCACGCAAGTGAGTTGCACTGAGCAATTTGTACTGATTTATAGATTAGTGAACTGTTTCTTATCTTATATACCCTTCTCCCCATATGTGGCAGTCATCTGCTTACGTTAATTTTATGATTGAAATGTGGGGGTGGAGTCTAGCCTGTTAATCTGGAGATAGCCATTGAGCAGCCAATGAGGCCTGTATGGCTTTCTCCTGAGACTTCTGGGAAATCTCACAATATTTCCCTAGTTGAGATGAGAAGCTATCTCCCCAGTTGTTGGGAGTTAGTCTCAGAGATGATGAGTCATGGGAAAGACAAGATGGCAGAGTCCGAGAAGCTGGAGGAGCCGGCGGAGAGACCACGTGGCTTTGCCCTCATGGAGGCAGACCTCTGAAGCTGGAGTGGCATGCTGTTGATGGACCCTGAGCCCTGGAAGCAAGGAGCCACGGGGAGACCAGTGCCAGTGCCAGAATTCTGCACCCACTGACCTGTGACTTCCTGAGTCGGAAGGAGACTTTGTAGACTGATTTTGGACATATGGGCTAATATTGGACTTATGACTTGGTACTGGACTGGATTGGGATGCCTTTTTAGTGTCACATTCCTTTTGTATGTAAACCCTTTCCTTATATCTATATGCGTGTCTTTGAAATTTGTTCCTCTAGTCTACCTAGACTAACACACTATATAAATATACAAAGAGAATTACCAGTGTCCTGGTTTTATTTCTCCAGTGAATCCTCTCTGACACAGTGATAATATAGTATTTATCCTAAATATGAAACAAATCTTTATGAATTGCTTCACATCTTTTTGGAGTCATTTATATAGCCCAATCCACCTCCTTATTGATAAATAAATTTGACACCTGTATACCTTATAGGCCCAACAATGCATTAAAATAATAATAGAACAACTGCTATTAAGTCAACTCTAGTTCGTGGTGACAGTATGTGTGACAATTTAGAATTGAATCACAACGTCAAACTTTAGAAGTGACTCCACATGGAGTCAAACTCCAAATAGTTTGATTAGCAACCTAGAGAACTGATTGAAATAACTGGTGAATTCATCCTTTCATTATAATTTCATAATATAAAATACATAGATGTATAAAACAAATCTAAGTACTTAAACAAATGCAGGTTCTTGGCCTGTTTTAATGAAATGGAGAATTGATAACATATTATCTTCAATTCAAAATAATAACTATGAGCACAATAAAGTATTTAAGTATCCAGAAATAAATACTCTTCTTTTGTAAATCATCATATTTATAATCATATTAGCATAATATAAGAATGTGATGAAGTATTATGAAATTACCATTCTGTTCAATACTATCTATTCTTTGCTATGACCTGCATATAGCATAGTATTTACATAGTCAAAAGAAACACAAGTAAACAGCTTTTTATCCTCAGCTTTCAGTCAAGGTGCATCTGATATCAGGAAGGATATGCTTTGTTCTATATCTTCTTCTGAGTATAGCCTAAATGTAGTAGTTACATAATCTGGTGTCAACTTGAGACCATGGAGCGAAGGGGTAGAATTTAGCCTGTCAATCAGGTTGCAGCCTGATGACTTAATTTGGAGGTGCTCCCTGGAGGTAAATAGCTCACTGGACGCCAAACCCTCTGCTTTATCTTCCTGCTGGACAGACACATGGAATTATGTTGATGGAGCTAAAACCCTGGAGCTGGTGGAGCCGTGTGGAGACCCCTGAGAGCACTGAAATGGTTCCAGTGCCACTGGATCCACAAGATGTAACATTCACTGGCCTCGGATCATATGCATTCAACACCATTGCATATGTTGTGTAAGACTGAAGAGAAATTTACAGATTGGTACCGGCCATATCAGGCAGTATTAGATTTATGGACTTGATCTGAACTGGACTGTAATGCTATCTTATTATACAATGAATCTTTATAAATAAAGTTCTTTCTTATACACAGAGGAGTGTCTCTGGGTTTGTTTATCTAGTCAATCCTGACTAACACATTATAGTACTTTGGGAGTGGAGTGCTAGAGGAACAAATCATACATAGAGAGTAGATGCTTGTTTAATCTCTGCCTCATCACTGTTATTCTTCTTTGGCTAGTCAGGGGTCAGATGGGATCATGCAGTTTGCTATGTTATTTTCTTGAAAGAATATGGGAAGTTTAAGATTTGATTATTTTGTTTGGTTGCTGTCTTTGTTTATTCCTATTTGAAATAGTGAAAATGAATATAATTAATGTATACTTTGAGCTCCTGGAACAAAATCACCCCTTGAATTTCTCAGAAGCTATGCTGCTTAGTGAAAATGACTGACAGAAGGTTAAAATGGCTGACAGAAAGCCAGATTCTGGCTTGAATGAATCAGAGAACGAAGACCATAGTTCTTATCAATGAAATAGTTTAGATAAAGATTAAGATAAGACAGATAAGGATTAGAATTTGATTGTTTTAAGAGTTGAGTCTAGGGTTTGACTGTACTAAGTTTATACTGTTATTCTTTGCATGTAATTATTGATATCATGATTGATAGAAATGATTATTGGGATGTATGAAAATAGAGAGCTTGTAAGTCAACTTGCTTTCAGACATTACTTTGATGCTATAAATGAGTTAGGACATGCCTACAAAGAAGTTTCTCAAAAGATAAGCCTCCCCAGTGCTTTATTTAAGATATTTATATTCGAAAATACTTGCCTAAGGGGCTGTTGACAGACTGAAGGAAAATGGAAATGGAAATCTTTAGCTTTTTGAATTTGGGGGGGGGGCGCATCACTGCCCTCAGGTGGTGGGAGTAGAAGGCCCAGCCTTTGCTCCATGGAGCTGGAATCGAACCTCCATCACAGTGGGCTGCAGTCCCACACACAACCACTACGCCACCGAGGCTCAGCCCAGCCTTTTGAATTTTGAACTAGTGGTTTGTTCTTGATGCTGGGGAAAATCTAAATCCATGAAAGGAACTTTTTTCTCTAGAATTTAATTGTTAAAGGGAGCCTGTAAGCAGGCTGAAATGCTTGTTGAGTGGCAGTGAGAAAAATGTAGCAGGTTGAGTCTGGACACTGACCCTCGTGGACATGGTTCACAAGGACTAGATGAAAAGACAAGAGTGTGTTGACTGGTCTGCAGCTCATTACCTAGCATAAGGGAATTAGAGTGGTTGAGGATTTATGAAGAGGCCCACTATCAAAAGGCAAGGCAGCCAATGGGCACCTTGGTGAGGATAAGGGAGGCAACCCACAGAACTCAACCAGAAGAGAAGAATTTTGAGCCTGTAAATTGGTGCATCTTGCTGCTGGCTTTAGGGATGGCCTGCCCTGTTTTGACTTTACTTATGGATGCAGACTCTAAAGGTTCCACCCGGAAAGAAGATACTTCACATCAAAGTATAGGATTGTCTCCTAAGAGCACTGGAGTGATGTAAGTGGGCAGTATAGAAATTGGATACCCAAAAGGGGGAGGCTAAAGACATGAAGTGTCTGGATTGCAAACTTTCATATATGGGGGAATATATTCATAGGATTAAAATATTCAGGTTACCTTGTTTCAATTGTTAGGCATAGGATATGGTTGTGTTGTTCACTGATAGAATATTGAGTTTAAGTGAGTTTTGGGCACATATTGAATTGTGTGATTTTAATTTTATCATGCTAAGTACAGACAGGATTTTCTTCTTGTTTGAAAATTCCATATGGCTAAAGAGTTGTGTAAAAGTGTCAAGTTGACAAGCGGTGGTATGTGGTAATTACATTTTCTGGTGCCAACTTGAGATCATGGAGTGAGTGAGGGGGTAGAGTTTAGGCTGTCTATCAAGTCACAGCTTAATGACCTCATTTGCAGGCACTATGAGATAAATAGCTCATGGAGGTCAGACCCGTACTCTGCTTTATCTTCCTGCTAGCAAAACACCTGCACTTACACTAATGGAATTAAACCTTTGGAACTAGAGGAGCCACATGGAGATCCTTGCCACACTGAGATGCTTCCAGTGCCACTTGACCCCGAAGATTGAATATTAATTGGCCTGTAATCTTTTTTCCAGTCAGTATCATTGCATGCTTTGTGTGAGTCTGAAGAGAAATTTACAGACTGGTATTGGACTATTATTATAATTATGAATTTGATTTTGACTGGTGTATTAGTCCGGGTAGACTAGAGAAACAAATTCATAGACATGTATATGGATATAAGGGAATTTATATACAAGAGGAAAGGAACATTGAGAAAGCATTACAACCCAGTTCAGTTCAAAGTCATTAAGTCTGATATTAGCCCATATATCTGATACCAGTCTATAAAGTCTCCTTCCAACTCACGAAGTTGCAGGCCAGTGGGTGCAAAGTCCCAGTGCTGGCACGGGTCTCCCCATGGCACCTCATTCCCGGGGCTCAGGGTCCATCAACAACATTCTTTGTGGTAAAAGCAACTCAGTGCTGGTAGGAGTCTCCATATGGCTTCTCCAGCTTCAGAGGTCTGGTTCCATCAGGGTAAGTCTGTGTGGCTTCTCCTCCACTTCTTCCAGTTCCTCGAACACTGTGATCTTGTCAGTTGAGCGACAACCAACAACTAGGGAAAAATGGTCTCTCATCTCGATGAGGGAACTACCACCAGTCTTCCCAGAATTCTCAGAAGAAAGGCATGCTTACATAGAGGTCTCATTTTCTACTCAATGGCTATCTCCAGATTAACAGGCTAGACTGCACCCCTACATCTCAATCATGAAATTGACTTAGGCACAGGACCACCACAACTGGGTTGGTATGTTTTCTTATTATACAATTACTCTTTATCTAAAGCTCTTTCTTATACACATAAGCGTCTCTGGATTTGTTTATCTAGTCAACCCTGACTAACTCACTAGGTTTCTGACAGCTTCTGGTCCACGCATTGTTGCAATTGTTGTTGGATGAGCTTTAGGAAAATTTTACTTTCTTGTGGTACTAATGATACAATTCTATAACTTGAGCATTTTCTTGGATTAACTTTCTTTAAAAAGGGTTTAAATATACCCTTTCAGTCAGGTGGCCAAGTAGAAATAATTGATATTCATTGCATATGTGAGTGAGTGCTTTCAGGACTTCATCAGATTTTTGATACATTTCATGTGTATTCCATTGATGCTGGACCTTTGTTTCTACCTAATGCCTTCAGGGCACCTTGGACTTCTTCCTTCAGTACTATGGGTTTTGAATATATGTTAACCCTTGAAATGGCTGAATGTTGACATGTTCTTGTTGGCACTGTGACTCTGGATTCTTTCCATATCCTTTTGATGCTTCCTTCATCCTTCAACATTTTGCCTAAGTTGTTGTTGTTGGGTGCCATTGAGTTCTTTTCTACCTGCAGTCCGTCTATGTACAACAGAAAGGAACACTGTCAGGCCTTGCTCCAACCTCACTATTTCCCCTGTGCGTGAAGTCCTTGCTATAACGAGTGTGTCAGTCCATCATTCCAATGGCCTTACTCTTTTTTCCTGTCTCTCCACTTTCCACTTTTTCAAGCATGAGGTTCTTCTCCAGGGACTGATCTCTCTGGACAGTGTGTTGATGCAAAAGATGCAATCTTGCCATCCTTGTCTCTGAGGAGCACTTTGACTTGTAAGGCAAATCAGTTTGTCCTTTAGCAGCTCATTGTGCTTTTAATATTTTTCATCATCTATATTGCAACTCAAGGCTTCATTATGTTCATAAGAACCCTCAACCTGTGCTTGGAACCAGAGGCAATTAACTGGAAAAAAACAAGAAAAATCTGGATTGCTAACAATAATGAAAGGTATATATCAGGGTTGTGCCTTCCCATATTCATTTAATATGCATGTTAAATAAATAATCAGAAAACCTGGCTTCCATTAAGAAGAATTTAATACCAGATTTGGAAGAAGGATTATTAACCACCTCTGATATGCTTATGACACAACTTGCTAATTGAGGACTGAAGCACCTACTAATGAAGATCCAGGATTGCAAGCTTCAGTAAGTATTACAGCTTCCCGATGAGAAAACCAAATTCTATTAAGAAGAACCAACGCATAACATCATGATAGACAAGGAAGAGAGTGAGATGGACAAGGATTTTTATATTGCTTGGATCCACAGTAAGCACTAGTGGAAACATCAATCAAAAGACACATTGCATTGGTAAATCTGTGGCACAAAACTTTTTTTTTTTTTAGAAAATGCATCTTTATTTTATTTTTTTTCATTTTATTGGAGAGTCTTACAACTCTTGTCATAATCCATATGTTTCATGCATTAGGCAAATTTGTAAATATGTTGCCGTCATTCTTGTCTAACGTTTATTTTCTATTGAGTCGTTGGTATCAGCTCCTCTTCTCCACCCCCAGCCTCAGCCTCATAACTCCTTGATATTATAATATGATTATGCATTATTATTATTTTCATATTTCACACTGACTGCTGTCTCCCTTAACCCATGTTTTCTGTTGTATTTCCTTCTAGAAAGGGGTGTATGGTTATGTGTTGATCATTGTCATAAGTTCCCATTTTATCCCTTTCTCTTTCCCCTACATTTCTGGTATCACTCTTCCCACTCCTGTTCTCAAAATCTGTGTATTATGGGCTCCCATATCTTATTTATACCCGTGTACATGTTCTGATCTACTGGGAATTGATAAACGACACTGGGGTCATGATAGTGGGGGGGAGGGTCAGGAAGCCTCAAGGAACCAGAAGAATATAGGGTATTTCATCAAAACTGCACTCTGGCTGGCTCATCCCTTCCCTGGGGTCCCTCTGTGGGGGAGGGGAGATTGTTCCACTCTCCACAGATGGGCTTTGGATCTCTGCTCCACACTTCCTCATTCTCAAAACTATGTTTTTGTTTGTTTGTTATGTGTCCGCTGATGCCTAATACCCAGTCCTTATGACTCCTCATGATCGCACCTGTTGTGTGATTCTTCCATGTGGACTTGTTGCTTCCATGCTGAATGGTGACTTTTGTAACCTCAAGCCTTTAAGACACTAGATGCTATATCTTTTCAAAGCCAGGCATCATATGCCTTCTTCACCATATTATTTTATGCACCATTATTCTGTTCAGTGATTATGTTAGGAGGGTGAACATCACAGACTGCCAATTTTGTTAGAACAAAGTGTTCTTGGATTGAGGGAAGGTATGAGCAGAGGCTTGAAGTCCATCCCCTACCTCAGTGTATTGCCATATAACTATATGTACATGAATCAATATCTCTATTCTTGTGGATTAATGTATTTACATATGTATTTACACCACCAGGTTTATATCTTTAGCCATTGTTTTGCTTTGTAGTTACTTCCTCTGTTTCCTTTTACCTCCTCCTGTCCCACAGTCACTTTCTCCTTATTTCTGGACCAACGGTCCTGAGGAAACCTGGGGGATGAGGGAGGTGATGGAAGGGGGAGGTGAGCAAGCAGTGCCATGGACAGGGAAAAATAAGCTAGGGTGCTCTAGTCAATAACGAGGGGATAGGGATCCAGGTTGGGGGTAATGGTGTTGGAGTATCAGCAAACTAGCTAAGGGGAGTACCAAGAGACACAAACATTTTTACAGTGTTGAGTAACAAAAGAATTTTGAGTACTAAGGTGTGCTTGACTCAAATCAGGATATTATGAATTGCCTAATATGCATGTGAAAGCTGAACTTTGAGAAGTGAAGACAGAAGAAAAATTGATGCATTTTAATTATGGTGCTGGCAAGAATACTGAATGTGTCATGGACTGTTCAAAGACTAACAGAACTGTTTTGGAAGGATAGCAGGCAAAATGCTCCTTAAAGGCAAGCACGAGGAGACTCTGTCTGACATCTTCTAGAAATGTTGTTAGGAGAGACCAGTTCCTGGAACAGGCCATGATGCTTGGCAATATAGGGGGACAGCATAAAAGAGGAAGGCCACGGACAAAATGGATTGATACAGTGGTTGCAACAATGGGTTTAAACATCAAAACCATTTTGAGGATGGCACAGGATCTGATGCTATTTCGCTCTCTTGTGGATATGGTTGCTATGAATTGGCACTAGCTCAAAAGCACCTAACAATAACAACAAAAATAATAGAGCATTGTTTACTTCTGCATCTAAGCTTGTTTTTTCATTCTCTATTTTACTGCTTCCTGTCTAAATAAATATCTTAGTTGTGTCAAAGATTCTGTATAAATTTGATTCCTGAGGCACTGATAACACTGGACACTGAACATGCTATAAAGATCCCTAACTAATTTTCCATGGCTCCAATTTTCCAAAAATTAAATTGTGATGAAGTACCACATAGAAGACAAATACACTAATATAATATCTGGGTGCACACTTTTTGAGCAGCTGTTTTATCTATGATTTAATATTTCATTTACTAAATTAATGAGAAAAATTCCAAGAAACTCTCTGGTTCTAGTTTATGTCTATGAAATCAAATCAAGAAATATAGTTTTATCTCATGTATTTGATCATGAAGTTGGTATCTGTACAGTTATGTTAAGTGAGTTGGACATAGGGATCCTGAGCAGTGGCCCATGGAGTGTTCCATGGTAAATGCAGAAAGTTCCTAACACTCAAAGATTCTGAATCAAAATATTGTTCCCAAACTCACTCCCATCCAGTCTATTCCGACTCAGAGCAGCCCTATATAAAGAGTATACTCTCTTCTTTGGGTTTCTGAGACTTTTCATCTTCCTAGGAATAGACAGCCACATTTTTCTGCAGTCAGTATGTCATGTATCTGAACCACTGACCTTGTGCTAAGTACATCAATGCTTAGACGACAATGCCACGACAGTTCCTTCAAAATAGTTAGGAATTGTTATAAAGAATTCATACAAACCAAGAGAAAATATTTTAAACAGAGCAATATACTGAGTTACCTAATATCTGGAAAGGTGTGTGTCCAGGTTACGTCCTTTCTCCAGATTTTTTCAGTCTATATTGAGCAAACAACTCAGAAACTGGCCTTGATGGAGAACAATGCTGCATCAAGTTTGGAGGAATTTTCATTAAAAAGTGTAATATGTAAATGATTCAATCTTCCTTTCTATGAGTGAAAAGGGCTTGAAGCACCTACTGATAAAAATCAAAGGCCACAATCTTCAGTATGGATTTCACCCTAATTTGAAAACAAAATTCTCATAAATAGGCCAATAGAAAACATCATAATAAAGTTATAACCTTGCACTTGTCAAGGATTTAATTTTACATGGATCCTTAATGTATACTCATTAAACAGCAATCAAGAAAAACAAAGGATAAACTGCATTTGACAAATCTGTTGCAAATGTCACTTTGAGATCCACTGTGAATCCAACCCAAGTCACAGTATTTTCAAAGCTTCATCATGAATAAAAGAGAAAGGAGAATAGGGGATATAAGTATGGTGATTATACCATGAACTATGGAAAAAGTAAATAATTGTGTATTGTAAGACGTAGAGTTTGAATGCTTCTTAAATATCCTTTGTTTCAAGTTCTTTGGATAGGCTTTGGATAGAGTTTGAATGCTTCTTAAATATCCTTTGTTTCAAGTTCTTTGGATAGGCTATCAGGAAGGACCAATGTCTGGAGGAAGACACCATGCTGTGTAAATTGGAGGGCCAGTGGAAAAAGATCAACAAGGTGCAACAATACAAAGGCAACAAGTCACTTGAAATATAGAACACATTGTGAGGATGGTTAAAAAAAAAAAATGGGCTGAGCCCCGGTGGCGTAAGTGGTTAAGTGTGGGACTGCAGCCTGCCGGCTTGGCGGTTCAAATCCAGTGGCGGCTCTCAGGAGCAGCGCTTGGTACCTCCCACAACCACCAGAGGGCAGTTATGCCCCCCTCTAAAGAAATGGGCAGTGTCACATGGTGTCATACACATGATATCTAGAAGTTGGAACAGGCTCAGTCGAACCCAATAACATAACAGGAATGTCAATCTCAGAAAAATGCTCCCTTTCAGAATTCTCCCTAACAGCTAAGAAAACATAATTGCTAGAGAAGAACAAATTTGGTAAAGTGAAAATGGTCAGTAAATATAAGAGTGTAGTGAAACAGTAACTATATTGGACTAGACTATATGGGGGATAGTCGTGTTTCTTTTATTTTAAGTATTGATACTGGGATTGCAGTACCTACTTGTCCAGTTTTGTTTGAAACAGAGCACTTTAAAGTTTGTCGTTGTGATCAGTATATGGTTGCAATTATTCCCTTTAGTAATAGACTTTAGTCTCATTGGATCAACTGAAAAAAAGGTTCCAAACAAGCAGAAGCTGACAAATGCATCAGCTGAACTCATTACATTCAAGGCAGAGGGGTCAGTTCAGGAGGTTGTAGCAACTGTGTTTTGGGGTTTTCAAAGGAGTAAATTAAAAAATATATCATATATGAGAAAATCGGAAGGTCATTCAAATGACAGAAAAGAAAGGATGGCCAAAATGGATGTCATAACTCCGACTCTGTCCTTTGAACATAGAATAGCTAAGACAAATGGAAAAGAGATGAAACAAAGCAGTTGAACTGAAATCTTTTAAAGGAAACTTGAGAAGCTACAGTAAATTTTTACAATGAAATCTTCAAAGGCCTGGGGTTAGTGAGCAATAGATGAAGAACCTACTCCATATATTTGGAGCTGGAAGACATAAAGGTAAAAAGACTCATCTCAAATTTACCTTCTGAAGCATTATGTGGACAAAATAGCAGACAATTCATATGCACTAATATATGAAAATACACAGAGTCACCTTCCCGACACTATTACTGAAAACAAAGGTATGCATAAACAAATGTGATGAAATAGCTGATGGTGCCTGGCTATCAAAATATAAAGCATTTGGGGTCTTAAAAGATTGAAGGTAAACCAGCGACCATCTAGCTCAGAAGCAACAAAGCCCACATGAAAGAAACATACCAGCTTGTATGATCATGAGGTGTCAAAGGGATCAGTTATCAGGTTTCAAAGAACTAAAAATCATAACAGTGCATGCCCAACTTCCCGATATGATTGTAGATAACGAATGTGTGCATACACAAATGTGGTGAAGTAAGCTGCTGGTGCCAAGCTATCAAAAGATATAGCACCTGGGGTCTTAAAGGATTGAAGGTAAACAAGTAGCCATCTAGCTTAGAAGCAAGAAAGCTGACATGGAGGAAGCACATCAGTCTGTGCGACCATGAGAAGTCGAAGGGATCAGGTATCAGGCATCAAAGAAATAAAAAATATAATATTATAGATGAGAGGGATTACAGATTGGGGACCCAAAACCCAATAACAGGTGAGGCAACATCTCCTTACAGAGTGGTCACAGGGCAGGGAAGAGATGAGGCAATTAAAGTGTAGTCTACCAACAATGGAATGTGCACCTTTCCTCTAGTTCTTCAGTGCTTCCTCCCACCCATTATCGTGATCCCAATTCCATCTTAAAAATTCAGTTAAATCAGGGGATGTACACTGGAGCCAGAATCATGGGAATCCAGGGCAGATGATCCCCTCAGGACAATGGTAAGGGTGATGAGACAGGAAGGGTGGAGTGAGGGTGGAGTGGAAAGGGGGAACTACATATGCAGGGATTCACATATAACCGTCTTCCTCGGGAAAGAACAGCAGGGAAGTGGGTGAGGGGACATATTGGACAGTATATGATATGACTGAGTAATGGCAATTTGTAAATTATGAAGGGCTCATGCAAGAGGGCAAGTGGGGAAAGCAGGGAAATATGGGAAGCTGATGCCAAGGGCCTAAGTGGAAGGAGGATGTTTTAAGAATGATGATGGCAGTGAATGTGCAAATATGATCTGCATACAATTGATGTATGTATTCATCGTGATAAAAGTTGTATGAGGTTCCAATAAAATGATCTATTACAATAAACAAATGAATTTTTAAAACAAAACTACACAATGTACTAAAAAGGACGTGTGAATTATCTACCGTTTTAAGAGTGTATGAATAAGAACCAATGATACTAAAGAATGAAGGCCAAGTTGCACTGAAGGCGGTAGCTAAAGATAAGGGCTCAACAATGGATGAAATACCAATTAAAATCGTTAAACTTGTTAACAAAGCACTGGGAGCATTCACTAATCTTACAAACAAATTTGGAAAGTAGCTATCTCAAGGCAGCGGAATGGAAGGGTTTCATATTTGTACCCATATCAAATAAAAGTGACTTCACAGGAAAGTATACAACAAGGTCACAGGTCACTAATTAGATGTTGCAATTAAAATCTTACTGAAGATCACCCAGTAAAAGAGCTGCCACAAATTGAAGCTAGATTCAGAATAGGATGTTGTTGTTTTGTTGTTGTTAGGTTGGTTCTGATCTATAGTGGCCTTGCTCACAATAGAATCAGCACTGTGTTATTCTGCACCATCTTCACAGTTGCTATTATGCTTGAAGAGCATGTAGCACTAGGGATGTCTTTGCAGGCAGCAGACATCCTTTGTAAGCAAGTTGAGTACCCAAGAAATAGATTTATTCATGTTTTATTGGCCATAAGGAGACATTCAACTTTGTTGATCATAAGACACTGCAGATAGCATAAAAAAGAATGGAACCTTCAGGTATTTAAACATGTTCGAGCAGAACCAGTCACTAGATGATGAGGTAGCAATTTTAATAGAACAAGGAAATCCTGCATTGTTTGTAAGGGGAAGTATGAGTAAGAGTTGTATCTTTACACCATACTTACTTAATCTTTATGCTTCACATATAATACAAGAAACTTGATTATACTAAAATGAATACAGTACCAGGGTTGGAGACGGGTTCAATAGTAAACTACACTATGTAGATGATAGAACCATGTTTGCTAATGAACATCAGCCTTCAGCATGGAGAATAACTCAATGTAAAGTAAACAAAATTCTCAAAGGTGGGTGAACATATAGCATCATGGCAGCATCACAGTAACAAAATACTTGAATTCATTAAGCATTTCAATTTACTTGGATCCACAATCAATGCTCATGAAAGCAACAGTCGAGAAATAGACACATGGCTTTGTGTTATTCTGTGTAGACTATAGAAACAAATCCAGAGAGACTCATATGTGTGTAGGAAAGAGTTTTATAAAAAAGAGCAATTGTATATTGAGAAAGCATTCCAGCCCGGAACACACCAAGTCCATAAATCCCATATTTGACCGATAAAATCCTCTTCATGCTCATGAAGCACATGCAATTTCGCTGAATACAGTAAGAACACAGGCTGGTGCATGGGAAGTCTTGTGGATCCAGTGACAGTGAAAGCACCTCAGCACTGCCTGGGGTCTCTACATGGATCCTCCCACTCCAGGGCACTCAAAGCATAACTTTGAGTCTTGTCAGCAGGAAGTCGACCAAAAGAAGTTATCTATTGACCAGGGAGTAAGTGTGTGTGTCCTGCCTCCAGTGAACTATTTATCTCAGCACCTCCAAATGAGGTCATCAAGTTGTGACCTGATTGACAGGCTAACCCACACCCATTCACTATTCATAGTTTGAAATTGACAACAGGTCATGTAATTACCATAGGCTATCAATGGGAAAATATGCACTATACCTCATTAAAATATAAGAAGCAAAGATGTCTCTCTGAGAACTAAGGTGTGCTTTATCCATGACAGGGATTTTCACTCACTTAATATACATCTAAGCAAATAGTGAAGACAACAGAGAAATTTATTTCTTTTAATTTTGGAGTTTGATGAACTTCTAGAAGAACAAGCAATACTGTAGTAAGTGCAGCAAAAGGAAAATGCCGCTTCAAACAAAAATAGGCACCCTGCTAACAGACTACAAGTGGCAGGGAGCTCGAGGGGTCAGTGGCCTACAGCCTGCATGTGCTCTCTGAAGTCCTTGAGTCCTGATCGTTGCTTTGCTGCCTTCTGGATTAGCTGCCTGTCGACCCTGTGCTCCAGAAGCTTTTTGCTGTTGGTGCATAAGTTCACATACAAACATAAATGGGTAATGAGAGAATGTGGTATTGGAACAGTGGGGATCAGCAATTTTGCACAGCAATCTGTGGAAGATGTTTTACTGCAGTTGTGGCAGTCACCAAATCTGGTGTCAATCTGAGAATTGAAAGTATAGGGGTTGAGTCTAGCCTGTCAATCTGGAGAAAGTCATGGGACCTCTGTGTGGGTATTGCCTTCTTCTCTGAGAATTCTTGGAAATCCGGGACTTCCTTCTTGGAACCAGGAGACAGTCATTTTTTTCTTAGAGACTTTCTACTGACAACAATTCCTGAGAGACGTTGAAGCTGCGAAGACACATGGCAGTATGCTGATAAACCCTGATCCCTAGAAACTGGAGAAGCCATGGGAGACCCCTGCCACCACTTAAATGCTTCTACTGCCACTGGATACAAAAGACTGCATTCACTTTCCTGCAATTTTCCTGCTGTCATTGATGTGCTTCATGAGTCTGAACAGGAAGTTATAGACTAGTATCGGACATCTGGGCTAATATCTGACTTATTGACTTGATCTGGATTCGGCTGGGATGGTTTCTTAGTGTGCAGTTGCTCTTGTATATAAACTTCTCCCTCATATACATATGCATGTTTATAAATCTTGTTTCTCTAGTCTACCCGGACTAACACAGTAGTCTTCCTAAAGTTGGAACAAAACTGAAAAATGAGATGAGGTAGAAGTTTTGGAAAGTCTGAAAGAAGCTGCTAGGGAATTCTAGTTTACTTTATCCAGAAAAGAAACAGAAATTAACAATGCTCCTACAGTAAATCCAAATCCCGTGACCAAATCCTGTAATCAAGATAATGGTCTGGTCAAAATGACACCGACTCATCCTTCAGAACAGGAAGAATTAATGAGTGAAGAAGATTCTGATAAAACAAGAATTCACTGAGGAATGAAAACAGAATGGCCTGAATAAACCAGGAAGAGATAAACCAAAAGCAAAAAGAAAAGACTTTCTCTTACATACTTTTGGACAATTATTCAGACCATTCTCGGAAAATGGCATCATATAGCAGAGGGTTAGTGAGAAAAAGGAAGATTCACACAGAGATGGATTGGCATGCTGGAAGCAATAAATGACTCAAGCATAACAGGTATTGTGATGGTCGATTTTTACTGAACAGTATGTATTTGTATTGCACATAAAGTCATTGCAAGTCGAAACTGATATTAACAAACAATAACAACACATCTTTGATAGATAATTTCAAAGGGTTGATAACAAGGTCAAAAGTGGGTACAGGGACTAATAGATTGAAGGGAATTTTTTTAATTAAAAATCATTTTATTAGGGGCTCATACATCATTTTTCCAATACATAAATAAACATACTGTGACAAGAACCCTCGCTTATCCGCTGCTGTCATTATTCTCCAAACATCCACCCTTTCTCCCAGCCCTTGGTCTTGGTTCCTCCAACCCCTTCCCTGTTCCCTTGTTCTCCCTCCCCCATCAACCCTCAATACTTTATAAGTTATTATTATTCTGTCATATCTTATCCTGCCTGACACCTCCCTCAACCCACTCCCCTATGCCTGTCCTCCAGACAGGTCATATGTAGATCCTTGCAGTTGGTTCCGTCTCTACCCCACCTTCTCTCCACTCATCCAGTAGTTCCAATCTAATCACCACCAGCCCGAGGGGACTCATCCATCCTGGTTTCCCCATATCTGCAGCCCCCCTCTCCACTAGTGTACCTTCTCCAGTCCATTCAGAGTTGCAAGGTAGAGTTGGGAACATGATGGTTGAGTGGTAGGGAGACCTCAGGAACTAGAGGAAACTTGTATGCATCATCACTGCCTGGTTGCACCCTGACTAGTCTGTCTCCTTCCTATGGCTGCTCTGTAAAGGGGTGGCCAATTACCCACCAGTAAGGGGAATTGTTTTTTAATATTGAAAATCCTGAAAGGTTGCTGTACTCTCACATGAGAATTGCATTGGGAAATCCTATCCTACAATCATGATGTTGCTTTTTCAGATTTATTTTTCCCAACATTTCAAAGAATGTTTTACAAATACATACCATTTGGAACTTTAGAGAAAGTCACCACTATTGTTTTGATGTGAAACTGGACTATAGTCAAAGATTAGAAAGATTGAAACACCAGAAATATATAGACCTAGATGAAGGATATGTAAAGAAACAATATCTACACATTTCTATATTCTAATGCAAATGTCTATAATTTTCATAGCTTTTTTGCTTACCTCATTCCAATTACTTTGAGATAATGTTTAAACAGAAATATTTTATTCTGTTGTAAATAAGGTCCCTAGGAGCTATTTAATACCACGACCATGGCAACTAATCAAACCTCTACTCAGCACAATTTCTGAAGAACCTTTTAAATGAGGGATATCATTGCTGATGTTAGAATGATCATGCTGAAAGCAGAGAATATCAGAATGATGTTTATTTGTACTTTATTGAGTATCCAAAAGCAATCAACTGTGTAGATCATAGCAAACTATGAATAATCTTGAGAAGAATGAGAATCCCAGAACACTAACTTTTATGTTCATACAGAATCTGTGCATAGATCAAGAGACAGTTGTACAAAGAGAACAAGAGAATAGTGATTGGTTTAAAACCAGGAATGCTGTGCATCTGATTTGTATCCTCTCCCTATACTTATTGAATCAGTATGCTAAGCAAATAATCACAAAATCGAATTATATGAAGAAAAGTGTTGCATCAGGATTGGAATAAAAATATATTAAGGGCCTTCTTTATGCAGATAGCACAACTTTCATACTTACTGAAAGTAAAGAGGACTTGAAGAACTTGCTGATTAAGATCAAGGATTGCAGCCTCCAGTCTGGTTTATAACTCAACGTAAAGACCAATATCTTCACAACTGAGCCAACAAGTAACAGGATAAATAGAGAAACAATTGATGTTGTCCAGGATTTCATCTTGCTCGAATCATCCATCAATAGTCATGGAAGCAGCAATTAAAAGATAAAGCAAAGCATAACTGGTTAATCTCCTGCAAAAAAAACTCCTTTAAAGGAGCGAGTTTGTTATTTTGAGGCATAAGGTGCACCTGACCAAAACCTTGCTATTTTCCATTGTATCCTATGCATGTGGAAATTATGCTTTGAATGAGAAAGACTTTCAAAAGAACTGATGTATTTGAATTGTTGTGCTGGTGAAAAATATTGAAAGGACTTTGGACTGCCAAAAGACAAATAGGTGCACCCACTTTGTGCTTGTGTTGGGAAGGTGAGCATCGTGGAATGCCAATTTAACAGAACAGAGTGTGCTTGCATCCCGGGAGTACTTGAGTAGAGTCCCATTGTCCATTTGCTACCATAACACTAAACCTATAGATATATGTACATAGGTCTATTTCCCCATTGGCATATATAAACATATTTACATATGCGCATGTCTGCATTTAGTCTCTATAAATGCCCTTTGTTTCCTACTTCTTTCCTCGATTTCCTTTTACTTTCATCTTGTCCCACTATCACGCTCAGCCTTCAGTAGGGTTTCAGTGATTCCTCTCAGTTACATTGCCCTGGGTCAAACTCTTCCAACCCTCTTATATCCTCCTTAACATTGATTTTGGATCACCTGTTGTTCTTTTGTCCCTGGGTTTTTTACCACCCACTTCCTTTCCCAAGCCTTCCCTTCTCTCATGTTCCCTCAGAACCATTGGTCCTGTCGTTTTCTTCTACATATTGTTAATCCTGCCTATCCTATCTAAGTAGGTGTGAAGACATAATTATATATATATATATATATATATATATATATATATATATATATATATATATATATAGAGAGAGAGAGAGAGAGAGAGAGAGAGAGAGAAAGCAAAACAAAGCAACAAAAGAAAAGAAAACAAAAACAACAACAAAAATCAATGACAAAAAAAAGAGAAGTCTATAAATAGTCCAAAGTCTGTTTGTTGACCATTATGAATGTTTTCTGGTTAAATCTGATGGGTGCCATGCCCTGGTCCTAAAGTTTATTTTTGGTACTCCCTCAGGATTTCCTTGTTCTGTTCTCCTTGCTGTTCTGCTGCATGCTTTTAGTGTTTTGCCTTGGTGTGGTGGGATCAGATCAGGTGCAATTCCCACTGTGTGTCCCCAGCTGTGTCCCCCATAGTTAATGGGTCAGCGAGGTATATCTTGTCTTGTAGTGGGGTCGACCAAATGGTACTCTGTGTGCATTGGCTACTCTGAACAAGGTTATTGTCCCGAAGACTCGATGGACCAGGATGTGCTCCACTATCTCTCCCTCCCCCTTCATTTGCTCCCATGTACTCTGATCAGGTATGTCCCTCTCCCTGAGGTGTAACATCAGTGTTGTCCTCTGCAGCAAAATCTTTGGATGTTGGGTGGGTAGAGGGGTGGTCCATGTAGCTGGTATTGGAGCCAGGCCCTCAGACCTCTCTATTGGTTCCAAGTTCAGTAATATTAAACAATGTATTAAAAAAAGTGTCAACTCCACATGTGATAGGAAAGGCAATCATGGTATATCAACAGATAGCCCTAACCAAATATTCTCTATCACTCTAGCTTGTGATGCAAAATATCGCCCTCACAGGCCATTGTTTAAACCAGAGATGAGAAAATTGCTGCTGATAAAAATGTAAAATAAACAAAGACCTGTTTTCTGCAGAGTAATTAAAAATACACTACAGATAAGTTGGAACAAAGAGACAATTGTTGAAGAATAATACAGACTATAGCAAAACCATGTCAATTTTATGAAGTTGAGTCTGAAAGTTTCTGGGAGCACAAGGAAATACTGCCTTCAAGTCATATTGGTAAAAAAAAAATATTATCTCCACCACAGGTGTTCTATAACAATGATGGATGTTTTCTTTAATGGCAATGAGGTCATTGGTATATCAGGTAAAATAAGTTCCTTTAGAATATAACCAATCACAACAAGTAATTTAAAAATTACTGTCTTTAACTAAACGCATTCAAGGAATTTAACTTCCTTGACTATACTTTAGTAAAATTTAGGATAAATTACTACTTAAAAAATAGATTCGGGACTTGATTGAAATACTGATTTAGGCTAACAATACCCTCTAAATGACAGGATGGTTAATTGGATAATTTATGTCAATTGACCTTTGTAGACATAAATTTCAGTTCTTACATAATGCTCTGTAATATTCAGTATTGTGTTTATGCGTACCCCTGAATTTCATTTCTTCTCTCTTGTTGAATAGTGTGTGTGTTTTTGTGAGCATTGCTTTTAGTATCATTGTGAACCTTATGTGTATCACTATGTGAACCACTAGATTGAGCCCTAATTCTGGATGTTCAAGGCAAACTCTAATTGACTATTTCCCTATTGCCAAAGGCTTAGCCTTGGGTACACAGATACATGGTCATTAAGAGGCTTAACCTTGTTTACAGTCTCACTGCAAATATTTTTGTTCTCCTAACACCTGGTATCTCTATATTTCACCCCAAGGAAGGAAAATGAACCTTTATTTCAGTGCACCTGGCACATTTATAAATTGACAGAGTAAATAATCCAAGGGACAACTTTAACTGCTGACTTTACAGTTAGCAGCAGAGTGACTAGCTCTCAAATTATAGAATTGGCAATTATAGAATTTGGCAAAGCAAAAAACTGTGCCCAATGTTCACTTAACTAACATCATGTGGGCCTTTGCTTATCATGAAAGACAGTTGTATTTTTGGTAATATATTAATGAAAAGAAAATATCAGAATCCATCACCTATTGAAAGGAAGAGGAAAATTAAAAATTATAGCAATGCTAAATTTTACAAAAACTATATACATAAATTTGACCCTATAGTGTCTTGATATTTATAATTGAAGAACAATTTACAAGTTACTTTGAATCCACTATGGGGATTAAAGAAGATGCATACTTTGCCTTCCTCCATTTGTAGAAACATTTACATTGTTAATTCAAGGAGTTTTTCAGTGGTGTAAACCTTTAAACACTCCACTCTTAACCAAAAGATAGCTATTTAGTGTCTCAAATAATAGCCCCCATAAATCTGGGTCTAAAGGATCACAGATTTTAAAATATTGTATAGACAAAAAGCTTTTACATCTGTAGTCACCAGGACTCTACACCAGGACCCAACAGAAATTAAGAACAACCCTTAATCTCTTATTCAGGACTTCCTAGTCTTCTCTAAAATTACCTTTCCAGAAAAATTTCTGTGCTTTTTCTCTGAATGTGATTTTTTACAGTACATTTGGTGGATCACATTTTTACTAAATCCTGTCAGTAGAAGTCTCATGTCTTTAACATGCTTTTTTCCCCCAAATAATTTTATTTTGAAAATGTTACACACAATGGAATATTATGGAACCATAAAAATAATTACAGATCCTCAAAACAGCACGTAACATGATTATTATGGAAGATATTATGTGGAGTGAAATAAGTCAATTGACACAGAAAACTACTACATAATCTCATCTTGATATGAAACACACCAACACACTACCATATATTGGTGGTTATCAGAGTTAGGGATGAGAGAAGAAGAAGCATTACTGAAGCAGTAATTAGAGCACATAGCTTGACCCATGTAGATTTACTTACTAAGAAGTGACCAAGAGAAAAGCATGTCTTTGGTAAATAATATGACAAATACAACTTTGCAAAAAAAATACAATGCAAACATGAAAGTCTGTTGTTGTTGTTTTGTTGTTGGGTGCCAACAAGTGTGTTCCAACTCATAATGCCTCTATGTACAGTCAAAAGACCCCCTAGTCCTGTGCCACCCTCATGATTGTTTTCCTCTTTGAGCCACTGTTGCAGCTGCTATGTCAGCTCATCTTGCCCAGGGCCTTCCTCTTTTGTGCTGACCCTCCACTTTATGAAGCATGATGTCCTTGCCCAAGGACTCCTGGTAACATGCACAAAGTACTGAGAAAAAGTCACATCATCTATGCTTCTAAAGAACATCCTGAGACTGAGCCCTGGTGGCATAAGTGGTTGAGTGCGGGACTGCAACCCGTAGGCTTGGTGGTTCAAATCCAGCGCTGGCTCTCAGGAGCAGCGATAGGCAGCTCCCACAACCATCAGAGGGCAGTGATGCCTGCCCCCCCAAAGAGCATCCTGTCTGTACTTCCAAGACAGACCTGTTTGTTCTATTTTTTTACAGCCCACTGTACTTCAAATATTCTTTGACAACACTATACATCAAATGCATTGATAGGTTTTTATCTTCCTTAATCAGTGACCAACTTTTAGATGCACATCAGAAGATTGAAAATACCTTTGTTTAAGTCAGGTGTGTCTCGATACTCAAAGTAACATCTTTGAGCTTGGTGGTCACACCATTATGTAGACATGCAGCTATGCATCTGTCTCAGCTCACTGCCATTGAGTCTGGTATGACTTCTAATTACCTTCTAGGATAGAGTAGAACTTCCCCTCCTTCCAAGACTTTATATCTTCATGGGCCTAGGAAGCTTTATCCTCCTCCCATGGAGAACTTGGTGCTTTCTAACTGCCAACCTTTCGATGAGCAGCCCATGGCACAACGCACTGTGTCTCCAACATTCCCATATATACAGACAGGATTTTCTAAAAATTTCCCTCACATTTTAAAAGTTCATTGTGTGTTACCTCACTTTGAGGAAAGGCCTACACTAGCACCTGTTTTCACTACCTGAAAGAAATCCAGAGAGAATTTTCATGTTGACAAAAAGTGAAACTGGTGTTTAGCATTAATTTTGCAGCTAGCTGCTGGAGCAGCATCAGGTGCCCAGAGTAGCAAGGATAGCATTGCTAAGCTCCTTTTATGGAAACTAAACTCAGCAATGAGCTTCCATAGCTTTACATTGTGAATGAATATTATGTGCTTGTATTTTAGGTTTTATATGCTATTGAACATGCTATTTTAGGTTATACTTTGTTCCTGGAAATGGTAAAAATAAATCCCCATATAAAGCTATGGAAATTACTTCTTTCATTTCAGCTTTCCAATGGTTTCCTAAGAATGCTTCCCTTTTGAATACCTAGGAAATGTGTGTGTGTATGCACACATACACACACACACACACATATATATATATATATATACATGCTATTTATTCCTATTTGTAATAAACCATGTAGGGACACAAATATAAGTTACTGCAGGGGCAGATGTACACAGGTTACGCTTAGATAAAACAAAGCCCCCTGTGAGATTTGTTTTCGAGATTTGAAGGCTTAGAACCATTGGTTCAGGTGTCTGCCATATTGTAACTCATAAAATATCATGTGTTGTAGTCTAGATAAAAGCCCACAGTGGGATCATATACCTTTTTTTCTAAACCTCAGAAAGATCAAGATCTCAGAGGCTTTTGTCACAAACAGGAGACATAATCATTATTATTTGCCTAATGGAGCTTACCACATTAACCATGGGAACTCTTGATTACTCTATATTCCTTTAACACAAATTCTGTGCAGAATAGGTATTATATAGATAGATTATGTGGGTGTAAATTTTTTCTAGTAGGGAGACATCCAGTGACATCTATGGAAAACAAAAAAAAATTTGACAGAATTTAGTTAAAACCGCTGCCACCTCCAATTTTGTAGACACAGAGCAGGAAAAAAAAAAGGTTTTGGGAATTCAGAAATTCAACTGGCAAGAAGCAAGATATGAACACTATTCAGCAGAGACACATGATACTTTTCCTGAAAGTGAAAGAATTACTTGGAAAATGAAAATATGAAAGCAAGGGAAAAGAGTTAAAAAGATATGTCCAGGCCTTGAAACTTTATCATGGATGAGACATTTCTCAGGATTCCATGTCGGAAGTCTAAGGGACAATGTTCCTTTTGAGAATTCAATTAGAAGTGTTTTTTGAAGATGGATATCTACCTTTTGCCTTTTGCCTCTGTCATCACTGTATATTGGAAGTATGCAACAGTGCATATTAATATGTGCCTGAACTAAGCCATGGCATTTTCATTCACCTAAATGAATGTGAAAATTAGAAAAAATATATGGTGTTGACAAAGACTTTTGAAATTCGTATGGGCTACCAGAAGTTTCCTTCTGCTGCACTTAGGGTCACTCTGCATGGGTACCAATTGGGAAGCATGGAGCTTCAACCGCACACCAGCAGAACAGTCACATTTATTTAGTCAGAAAGCTGCTTAGTAGCACGGACACTGAGATTTCATCTCATACTTTGGACATGTCCTGAGGAGAGGAGATTCCCTGGACAAGGAGGTCATGCTTGGTAAAATAGAGCATCTGTTTAAAAAAAGGAAAATAAAATAGAGAATTTGTCATTGTAGCTGTAACAATGCGCTGAAATATAGAAAAAGTCATGGGGGTGGCAGGGAACCTGACAGTGTGTCATCCTACTGTCCTACTGCAAGGTTACAAACTTGATAATGCCCCACACCAAAAGAAGAGAATTTTTTTTTTGAAAAAAAGCTGTGCAATGTCTTGCCTTTTAGGTAAGGTGGACATTATACTTAGTTTCTATCGAATAGTATATAGTACAAAAGTTGGAGCTATCACTTCCATGGCTTGCTGAACCGCTTCTTACCTCAGTTTCTTCCTTTGACAATGGTGACAATCATTAGGACCATTACATAAAGCAGGAACATGAATATAATGCAGATTTTTGATACTCTGAGGACATTATTTTACACATAATGTGCGACTCAGTGGCTCCTGACTCATATCAGCTCTATGTGCAAGGCTGAATGCAACACTGTACATATAACCCAACATTATAAAAGTTATGATGCTCCTGATGCCATATCGAAACCTATCAAATATACTAGTTAGTGTTCAACTTATTAAACCCGTTCACATGGAGTATATCATCAAGGTCATAATTAGACTCTTGAGAATTTATTTCAATTTTCTTCAGCTTCAAATTGAACACATATTAGTAATTGATGGTGGGATTTTTTGGTCTTGTTTTGACTAATGATAATCAGATTGTCCATCCTACCTTTGTAACATGTGCAGTTGATCTGATATCATTTCATCAAGGGATGTTCTAAAGAATTATAAAGAATTATAGTCTTAAGCAAATGTGGTGAAGAAAGCTGATGGTGCCCAGCTACCAAAAGATATAGCGTCTGGGTCTTAAATGCTTGAGTAAACAAGTGGCCATTCAGCTCAGAAGCAATAAAACCCACATGGAAGAATCACACCAGCCTGTGTGATCATGAGGTGGTTAAGGGATCCAGTGTCAGACATCAATGAGCTAAAATTATACTATTATTAATGAGGGGGAGCACAGATTGGGGACCCAAAGCCCATCAATAGGTGAGGTGACATCCTTTTGCAGAGGGGTTACAAGGAAGAGATGAGCCAGTTAAGATACAGGGTAGAAGCTATGAAACATGCAACCTTCCTTGAGTTCCCATGCTGCCTCCCACCCACTATCATGACCCCAATTCTACCACATAAATCCAGCTAGACCAGGAGATGTACAGTGAAGTTGGAAACATGGGAAACTTAGGATAGATGATCCATCAAGACTAGTAATAGGAGTGGTAATACCAGGAGGGTGGAGGGATGGAGGAATAGAAAGGGAGAACCAACTTCAGGGATCTA
>PVJH01005995.1:81718-106264 GCA_004026705.1 Nesogale talazaci | reverse complement strand
AGAGGATCCCAGCCCAGGGCACGAACACCAGGCTACCAGGGGCCCATGTGTGATAACAGACACACAAAGGCCCCCAGAATGCAGATGGGGTGTTGGGGGGAGGGGGGAGGAGGGCGTAGGTAACCACAGAGAATTGACAGCCAGCATTCGTGGAGCACTCGGGACGTATCAGGCAGTGGTGCCCTGGCTGGAGCAAAGGGCTGACTCTGACGGCTAGGCTGCCAGTGAAAAGGTTGACGGTTCCAGTCCACCTGGAAGCAGCTTGGAGGAGGAGCCTGGTGACCTAGAGTCCTCTTCTACTCTGGCCTCCCTCTGTGCTCCCCGCTCCTGTCTCAAAGCTGCTCTCCCAGGAAAGAAGGCACCCATCTCTCCCAGGGTGGGGATTCTCACAGGATATCTGCATGGACTTGATACCCACGCATCACTGTGCATCAGGCACAGGGTGGGGTGCTCAGGTCCCTGGGTGACACACAAGGGTTTGGGTTTGACCGCTCAGCTGCTAACCCATCCGGCGGGACTGCGCAAGAAAGGCCTGGCGCCTCTGTCTGACGCGCTCACACCGAGGAAACCCACATGAACAGTTCTACGGTGACACTCGAGGAGGGGCTGCTGGGGTTGGGAGCCACTTCAAAGCTCCTGGCTTGGATTGGGGGGAGGGGAGTTGGTGCTGGCAGCCCAATAGCTCGCTTGGGCATGTTGCCATGGTGATCTGAGGTGGATGAGGATCCTGATCCCTTGATGATGACAGCCCAGCTCCTCGCTGGCATCTGCGGTGCACAAGGTCTGGGCTCAGAGCCTGGGCACCACCACCACCCCGCCCCCACAGCAGAGACCGAGTTCGAGGGGGCAGTGACTGTGGGGCACTGAGTCGTGGACATCACAGTGGCCCCTGTACAGCTAGATGAGAGAGGAGAGGCAGGGGGAGGGGGAGGCACTGGCTCTGGGTGAGGAAAGCGGGGTGGGATGAGCAGATAGAGGAGCACCGTGTGAATGGAGGGGTATTTATTCAGAGGCAGCGCTCCGTGGTGCTGGCTTGGGAGAGGTGTTATCTTAGGTTTAACGACTTGCAGACACCTCTGCCAGCCTCACTCATTACTACCCTTTCCTCTGCCAACTTTGGCTGAAATTTTGTTCAAAAGGGCAGGTTCCAGGTGAGCAGCTAGCTTTCTGCGGCCTTGTTGGAAACCAGCGCAGCTTGTCCACAGCAGGCAGGCACCGGGCGTGTGGTGGGGTGGGTGGGTAGGGAGGGGGGAGCAGTGACCTGGATTCTGTCTACCTGCAGGGGGGAGGAGGAGGCGGGAGCCAGAGATGAGATGCCATTACCTGCTGGCCTGTGCAGAGCGGGCCATTGATGGGAAGGCAGCAGCTGGGAGCAGATGCCCACCTGGGCCTGGGTGTGCCAGGGAAGGCTTCCGGACCCGGGCGGTGGGGCTCCTGACCGGGCTGGAGAAGGACAAATTGAGGGGCAGTGGGGAGGAGGAAGGCCCTCGGCAGGCTGGGTTGACACGGTAGCTGTCACCCTGGCCTCCCAGGGCACACTCGTGAGGGTGGTACACGACCGGTGGTGTCCTGTCCTGTTGGGTACCGGGGTGCGATGCGTCACAGCCAGCTCTGTGGACCCTGACAACAACAGGCACTGTTTCAGTGGCTCGGAGCTGCCACAAAAGAGCCGCCAGTGCAACTGTGTCCGCAGGTGCATTGCGAGGGCATTGGTGGCGTTCTTTAAGTTGTGTCCCCACGGTTGCTGTCCTTTCCTGGGCCGCCCTTTCCCAGGA
The DNA here is from genome assembly GCA_004026705.1 of Nesogale talazaci. Classification (NCBI taxonomy): domain Eukaryota; kingdom Metazoa; phylum Chordata; class Mammalia; order Afrosoricida; family Tenrecidae; genus Nesogale; species Nesogale talazaci. Next base: position 104,489 of record PVJH01005995.1, on the reverse strand, counting down.
ATGTCCGCTCCCCAGCTTCCTAGTTAGCCTTCCAACGTGCTGCTGTGAGAAACACGTCACCGGGCTGGCCCATCTTCAGCAAACAGCGAGCAGAGTCGGGTAGTTACTAAGAGACCAGGGCACCAACCGATAACCCACCAGACAGCCAGTGGGGCTGGGGCACCTGGCCTATGGAACGTGCCAACCAAGCCGGATGAGGGAAGGAAGGGGGACATTGGGGAATGATATGAACCCCAGAATACTCAGCCAATGAAGGACTCGGGGAGGGAGCTTGCGAACTTGGGGATAGAGGGTTTGCAGATGGGTCTGTGAGGCGGGGCCCCCGTTTGTTGACCCATTTGACTCAGGGCTTGGGTGTCCCCTCCCTTTTTTTTTTTTGCATAACTGAACAATAAAGGCTGCTCTCGTGCTAAAGTGAGTCCCTTTGGATTTCTTGAGTGATTGATGGTTACAATCTCACGATAGCCCCTTGATAAACTCCTATGGCTCTTAAGCAAGTCCGGTGCTCACGGCACACCTTCTTCGCTCTTTAGGCGGGACCGTGGTCTGGCTTACAGGAGTCCTGGTGGGGCAGTGGTTTTGCACTGGGCTGCTTGCCCCAAGGTCAGCAGTTTGAAACCAGCAGGAGCTCCTTGGGAGAAAGATGAGGCTTTCCACTCCCGTAAAGAGTGACCATCTCAGAACCCACACGGGACAGTTCTATGCACTGGACTTGACCACGGTCCGTTTGCTCTCGCTGTGTGTCTTATGGAAGATTCAGGGGATAAGTCTGGCTTACAGCTTCAGAGCTAAAAGTGACCTTGGGGCAGGGGCTCCCGGGCTTCAGTGTCCAGTATGGCCTGACTCTGAAGAAGGTTTCCCTGGGGGAATTTTAATGTACTAACTCGTGACTGTTCCCCAAACTGAGATAAGACCAGGTCTGTTTGGCTGGGCGAGAAGAAAACCCGGAGTGGCCCGGAAAGAGGTGGAATGGGCCGCTCTGAAACTGCAGGAGTTGGGGTGACTCATATCGGCCCATTACGGGGATTCCCCTTAACATGACTCAAGTACCAAAGTGGGGCAGAGGCCGGGAGTCTGAGGCCCCGCCTTTGGCCCGACCTCTGACTCGAAGGCGGTGAGTCTGGTCTGCAGTTTGACAGCAACAACGTGAGCATTGGACAAAGGCTGCCTCTCGGTTCTGACGTGCTTTGTGAGGCACCTGTTCCTTCATGCAATAATGCCAACGGTTTCCATACGAGCATCTGTGGGGTGAGGGGCTGGCAAGGGGGTGGGGGCTGCTCAACAAATGGAACATCCCGACAGCAAGATGAACGCGTGGAAATCTTTTTGTGCCACCTACAGAGAAGTAGAGACTGGGGCAGATGGGCAGGTCCCCCCGGGGAAGGCTGTCAGAGACATCTGGAGGAGCCCCAGAAGCAGGCGGCTAAAGGCACACGCTTCCCTGTGGGGTTTTAAAAGTCAGCAGGCCCAGCCAGGCCCCCGCGAGCTGGTGCATGGAGGACAGGCCTGCAGCTGCACACAGAATACTCCGGAGGTGGCCCATGCCGAGGGGCAGAGCTTCAGATGGCTTCTTTCGTGCCCTTTGGAGCCGTGTTTAGCTTTTTGTCTTTTCAAAAAGAGGGTTCTCCCCAACTGCCCCGCTAACTCTGGGAATTGGGTGCCATTCACTGAAAACGGCTGTCTTTAACTATCAAAGACATGCAGGCACGTCGTAGAACCTCTGAAATGTTTGTCTATTTGTTTCGTTTTTCTTTTTCCCCCCACATCACTGCCCTGACGGGAGTAGGAGGCCCAGTCTTGCTCCTGGAGAGCTGCTGCTGGATTTGAACCGTCAACCCTGTGGGCCACAGTCCCGCACACCACCACTGCGCCCCCGGGGCTCAGCTCGAAATAGTTTTTAAAACTGGAAAACAAAACCATTCCTGCCCACCCGTCGTACTCCCAGCCAGCCCCTAAACCCAAAGTACCGGCCCCTCCATGGGCTTTGTTACCCCTTTGGTTGGGATTTATGTGGGGGGGGGGGATGCTCTTGAAGGCTGTATGAAATTCGATCTAACCCAGAGTTTCTGAATAGCTTTCCTCAATGCCAGCCATCTAGTACTCAGGCTTTCCCTGGGTTGATGGTGGTAAAAGACAACGATTTGCAGGAATTTTTTCTTGCTATGTTTCGGCCCCTTGACCCCTGCTCCCAGCAGTCCTAGAAGACGGAGCGGCACTGGCCCCGTGAGTCTACAGTCTGCCATCGAGGGCACCAAAAACCTGCCCTCAGGCCGATCTGACTCCTGTCAGCCTCTGGCATGGAGTAGACCTTCCCTGTGGGCTTTCCCAGCAACATCCATGGGAGTCGGTGGCCACGTCACGTTTTCCTGAGGAGGCGCTGGTGGATTTGAACCGCCGACCTTTCCAGTCAGCAGCCAAGCAGGGCACCATCATGCCAGCCGGCTCCTTGGTAAAGGCCCACACCTCCCAGCTGTGCTTTTAGAAATCCACCCATTCGATAGCCACGGGACGCATTATTCAACCGAAAGAAAAGTCAAACAAACGAAGAACCAGACAAGGAAAAAGTACTAAAACAATCCACATCCCAACCTCAAGTGGGGGTGGGGGTGAATGCTTGTTTGGTTCTAATCTCATCCGCGGGGCGACTGTCTTTTTGAGACAGCTGCGAGTTCACCTGCCAGTCAAGTGGGAGCAGGCCCTGTCCGGGAGGCCGGTGCTGGTTTCTGAGGACTGAGTCACCTCCTGGTGACATCCTGACCTCCTGACCCTCTGACAGCCCAATCCAGCAGGGACCCAGGGGCATAAAGCAAAGGAGCAGAAAGATCCAAAGTTACTGTGATTGATAAGACTCCCTTTCTGTCAGACGTGAACGGGATTGCAGCTGTTAGACACCCTGCCGGGTGCAACGTTCAGCCCAAAGAGAAACAGGCCATTACAGTGAATATTACTGCCAGGCACACAAGCTCTGCAGAACAGCCAACCAACCACGGCAAAGGGACAGCACCTGGCCCCAGACGGAGCAGAGAGGCAGGAAGGGATGGGAAGGAGGAAGAAGGAAACTGGAAACCCGGTGAGGAAGTGGGAGACGAAACGTTTTGAGAACGATGATGGCAACAAGCGAACAAATGTGCTTTGCATACCATGGATGGATGGATGGATTGTGGTAGGAGTTGTATGAGCCCCCAATAAAGTGATTAAAAAAGAAAGAATGGACAGTGACAGAACAACTCAGAATGACATCTTCAAATTCCACACCCAGGAGCTGGCCAATTGTCTTGACCAGGGAAAGTGAAAAAGAAACTTCCTGTTTCAGTCCCTCATCCGACCCAAGAACCTTTTGTCTGTAAGTGAAGGATAGCATTCAATGCAGTGTCTGATCTAGAGAATTCCTTCATTGTTACTAAGCTGAATTGTTCTGGAAGTCCATTTTATTACTAAAACCATCAAAGCCTGCAAAATGACAATGGTGGGCATACTGCTAGAGTGGACATAAATTCGATATCAAAAAGACATGCTCAAACGATAGCCAAACCGTTCGTTTGGTGTTGTATTGATGACTAATTAACTTTCCTTGTGAAACGTATGTTAATGGTCCACAACCCCAAAATTAAACAGCAATAAAGATGGAGGGAATCAATGAAGCCTATTTACATCTCAAAAGAAAAGAGTTCTTGGAAGCCTCTAGGACAGTTCTACTCTGCCCGGTAGGGTCTCTAAGTCAGACTCCTCCATTCACTGGCAGTGGGTGGGTTTGTTTTCCTTTTATTTTATTTGCTTGAGGTATTTACCTGAGAGTATACCTTGCGATGCTTTGCATAAAGGCCTCCCAGATGGAAATTATCCCGAGGTTAACCTGTGACCTGTCCCTGTGATATCACCGAGATACAGAGGAAACAACCGCAGGGCACGAAGAATCTCAGGACAAGAGACTGAGGGGGAGGCAGAAGCCAAAGAGGTGCACAGTCCTGTGGAGTTTCATTTTTAGCCAGTTCTAACAAAACTAACTTCGCGGTTCAGTGGTCACCTGGGCTGGGGTAGGAGCAGGAGGGAACTTTAAGGGGTGGGTGGGGTCCCTCTGTACCTGACGTGTGTGTTGACATTTGTCAAAGCTCATCTGACCTCCATGGGTGCATCTGGTGGTGGGCGACTTTCCCACCTCAGCAGAGATGGGAATTTTCCCTCCCGTGTGTGTTCATGCGACGCAAGACTCGGCCCACGAAGGGCCCCGTACCAAGATGACCGTGCCGGGTCCTTTGTTTGAAAGCAAAGTGTCTCTGCTGTCACCTGGCAGGAATTGCCCCTGAGGTCACGAAGCGAGACATGCATAAGACGTGCATCAAAGGCTGCATGGAAGACTCATGTTCTCTGTCAACTTTCACCCACGTCGTGAGTTCAAAAAAATAAAAAGAATTTCAAGATGGCAGCCAAGGGTCTTTCACACACCCATGGAACTGACCCCAATGGTGCTTCCTGCCTGTTCAGATACCGTGTGTGTGTGTGTGTGTGTGTGTGTGTGTGAGAGAGAGAGAGAGAGAGAGAGAGAGAGAGAGAGAGAGAGAGAGGCTTCACTCCATAATTGGGATCTGACCGTACTGGTTTCCATTCCTTTTTGGTTCCATAATATACCCCAGACCACCTGTCCAAGCCAACCGAGCCAGCCCTCCACTCCCACTCAGGGAGTCCCAGAGGGACTGTGGGTTAGTTTGGGCAGGCTGAGACGTTCTAAGTCACGGTGACTACGTGACTACTGATGTCTCTCTCTGACTCCCGCGCTGTCGTTTGTCGGATAGAGCTTGAGGATTTCCCACAGTGTCCAGCCCTCGGCTCCCATATGGCTTGGGGCTCTGGGCCACAGATGTTTTGAGATCTTCCCCTCGCTGCCTGGGCCCCTCCTCCTCCTCAGGCTGGGTGTCTGGGACTCGCTGAGACCTTGTTTGTCTTTGGCATCTCCCTGCCCGTCGGCTGCTGTGTGGAGCTTGAAATGGCCTGGCTAGGTTTCCGGAATGATCTGCTCTCCTTTGCGCAGGGGTGGCAGGCATCACTTCCCCTTCTGGGGAGCCCTTAGAACCTGGCCTTGTCACTGGAGCTACTGAGCCCCTTCAGGGAGGTCCACAAGGCCAGGAGACCCTGGGCCGGGGTCCTCGGAAGGACTGTCCCCAAACAGTCCTGCTGTGCCCTGTGACAGTTTCTGGACTCGGGGTTCCCAGAATCTACCTATCAAGAGGGAAGCTTATGTCCCGGGCCACATTTCCAGAGAAGGGAAGTCTCCTGTATTTTTTGCCACGGACAGCTTGTCTCTGGCCGGGTGCAGCCTCTCGAACCTCTTGGGACTGGCTCTTAGGGGGATCCTCATGGGGTCCAGCCTGGGGTGAACCTCTGTCAGTTGGCAGACATGTATCTGGTCCCCAGTGCCACCATGATGCAGCCCTCCCGCCATTGGCAGCGAGAAGGATGTGTCAGCCTGTCTGTGTACAGAGGCGCGGCCTGGAAATCCCTGGAGGCGCTTCTCCTCTGCCTTACAGCATCCCTGTGAGCTGGAAGCCGCTCGAAGACACTGGGTTTTGCATTTGGGTTTGCTTTTTGACTCACGGGTCAGCCCAGGCAGGATGGGCATCCCTCCAGCCCTTCTAAACCGGAAGAGAAGGGTGGTCCCTGGACAGCTTCCTGGTTTGGGGGAGCCCCGCCTCCTTTCTCCTGCCGTCCACTGAGGTCTGGGGTGATCTTGAGGACTCCCTAGGCTTCTAGGATCAGCATCTTCATCTCCTCCTGAGCAGGAGGCTCTGTGTTGGCGGGAAGGGCTCCTTCTCTGCTGGAGACCAGCGAGCGGCCCTGGACCCTGGAGGACCAGGGGCAGATGGCAGCAGAGGCTGCACGGGAAGGGGCTTCTGAGGGGCAGGTGGCCAACACAGCTGTTTGATTGTGGCTTCTGGGGAGAGGAGGCCAGTCGGCTTGGCAACTGACTGTCGGCACTCAGGACCGAGCGTGACTGATCAGTGAGCTTCTCTTGGGTGGGCGTGGCTGCCTTTGTGCATCTCTGCATCTCTTTAGCCGCATGTCACCGTAAGGGGAGGTGGGAGGGTGCAGATAATCCTAAGGGAACCCATTTCGAGATCCTTCTGGGCTTGCCCCTGAGACCTAACTGCCCAGAGCCCCTGCCACACATCCCAGCACATCCATTTGTCTTTCTGGTCACTTTCATCACAGTCCTTCCTCCACTTTAATAGGAACCCTTGCCTGCTGCCAATGCTGAGCACGCCGAGCTGTCCGTGGGGGTCATGAGGCCCAGCTTCTCACACACACACACACACACACACACACACACACACACCAGCCACTGGAAAGCTCTATGGAAGACAGGTTTCCCCACTGCCCATGGGGTTAGAATCGACCACCAGTAAGAACTCCATCCAGATCCTACCGGGAGAAAAAACTCCTGGGATTCCAGTCCAGGGGAGATGTAAATGAATCGGTCAGACGGCGACCTTAAGATGGGTGACTAACCATTTTGCAGATCAGGTGGTTTCTTGTGTCTCTTTTCAAAAAAATCCTGAAAGTTACCTGGGAGACGGGGAGGGGGGAGATTTAGTGTCTGATCCCTGTGTGATTTGGGGTGGGGGTGGGGTAGACAGAGCTGGAAACCGCCTGTTTTCTGACTAAGAAACAGAAAACACAACCCTCTCTCGTCTCGTTTGCTGAGTGTTTGCCTCCACAGAGATGAAAAACAGGATGCTGAGTCCTGTCCCGCTCCGGCCACAGTGAGCACCCTTCCTTGGGCACAGCGCCAGCGGGCGAGGACATACTCCTGCGGACAGTTGGGGAGGGGTCAGTGGAAGAAAGGAAGACCCTTAAGGAAGTGAACCTGCACTGTGCTGCCGCTGTGGGCCCCAACATTGCCACGAAGGTGAAGATGACACTGGACCCTGGACCTGCCATTCCATTGTGCACCCGGTCCTGATGGGTCAGAAATGACAGCACCTAACGATGTGTGAGTCCAGGTTTACTCGAGAACAAATGCGTCGTCACTCGTTTGTGTCAAAGAGAGAACTTTATAACAAAGAGCAATTGTATATTAAGAAAGCAGCCCAGCCTGGCCCAGATCAAGTCCATACGTTCTATGTTAGCCCATAAGTCTGATACCAGTCAGCCTACAAAGTCCTCCTCAGACTCACACCTGCAACAAGGCCGAATACAGAAAGACCCCAGGCCGGTGGGTGGGAACTCTTGTGGATCCGGTGGCAGTGGAAGCATCTCAGTGCTGGCGTGGGTCGCCACGTGACTCCTCCCGCTCCAGGGCGTGGCTCCACATGGCGTGTCATCGGGAATGTGGAGCAGCAAGCGTGTGTCCTGCCTCCAGGGAGGAAGACAGGCATTCCCAGGATCGTCGGGAGAAAGCCACGCCCCCACAGAGGCATGATTGGCTATGACACAATTGACAGGATAGACCCCACCCCTTCACTCAAGTTGACAGGAGATGACATAACCACCACAGACAGCAATAGGACCACACACATTGAAGGAGGAGGGAGAGCCTTAGCAAACTCACTAACAGAGGGGAGGGGTGGGGGGGATGCACTGCCGATGAAGTCCACTTTCCATGGCCAGTGATTATTTCTCCACCTTGGTCACACTCATGTCACTTTGATTTGAGCGACCATGATCAGCTCAGCAATTACACCTCCATCCAGGGGAAGTGCCGTGAGCCCGGGGAAGGCCCACTGTCCATTGTCTCGGGTCTCTATTCGCTGTGTTTCCCAGGAGAGCGGAAGGCATTTGCCGTCCATTGAAAAGCATGAAAACCCACTAGACTGTGATTCTAAGGAAGGAGCGAGGAGGAAAAGGAGACAAACAAGTGATGGGAGAAACCTGATTCACTGCTCGGCCCGGAGGCTGCAGCGATGAACCCAGACGGACCAGACAGCCGTCAGGAGGGCGGTGCAGGGCTGGGGAAGCAGCAGGGCCCAGCAGAGTGGCCCTTCCAGTCACCAGGAATCGGAACTGGTTCAAGAGCAGCCAACAGTGAACTGGTGCCCGGCAAGGGCTTCTTGGTACATTTTTTTTTTAAGTGGAAAACCCAAGTTCTGTTGGGTCACTGGCTTTCACTGGATTCACGCTGGGTTGGTTTTGTTGTTGTCTTTTACATCTCCTTTTAAAGTGTCATTCTTTAAGACAGGGCACGGAACACGAATCACATCCTGTTCTTTAGAGAAAACAACCTGAAAATGTCTGAGGACCAATAGAAAGCTTTCTTGAAACCGCCGCTGTCAACTCCTGTCCAGACTGGAAACCAAAAGGGGCCTTTCTACTTTGTCCTTCCTGTGGGGTCGCTGTGAAGCAGAATAACCCGATGGCAGGGACTGGGAGGGAACTACAAAGGACAGCCCTTGGGCCTCAGTTTAACACTTTTTTTTTAATGACTTTATTGGGGGTTCTTATAGCTCTTATAACATCCCATACATCATTTGTATCAAGCATATTTGTATACATGTCGCTATCTTCACTTCCAAATATTTTCTACTTGAGTCCTTGGTAGAAGCTCTTCTTTCCCCCTCCTTTTTTTAATAAATCATTTTATTGGGGGCTCATACAACTCCCATCACGATCCATACATGCATCAATTGTATGCAGACCACATTTACACACTTGTTGCCATCATCACTCCCAAAACATCCCCCCTCCATGTAGGCCACCAGTACCTGCTCCCCATTTCTCCTCCCTCTCCATTCCTCCTCCCCCATGGACCCTTAATAATTTACAAATTGTTACTACTCTTTCATATTGTACACTGTCTGATGTGTCCCTACACTTACTTCCTTGTCCATATTCCAGAGAGGAGGTTATATGTAGATCCCAGAAATTGGTTCCCCCTTTCTATTCCATCATCCCTCTACTCTCCTGCTATCACCACTCCCACCACTGGTCCTGAAGGGATCACCTATCCTAAATTCCCCATGTTTCCTGCTCCAGTGTACATCCTCTGGTCTAGCTGTATTTGTCAGGTAGAATTGGAATCCTGATAGTGGGTGGGAAGAAGCATTTGAGAACTAGAGGAGAGTTGAATATTTCATTGTTACTACACTGTACCTTGACTGGCTCATCTCCTCCCTGCAATCCCTCTGTAAAAGGATGTTGCTTCGCCTACTGATGTGCTTTAGGTCCGCAACCTGTACTCCCCTTCATTTATAATGAAGTTCTTGATGCCTGATAGGGGATCCCTTTGACACCTCGTAGTTACACAGGCTGGTGTGCTTCTTTCATGTGGGCTTTGTTGCTTCTGAACTAGATGGCTGCTTGTTTACTTTCAAGTCTTTAAAACCCCAAATGCTACATCTTTTGATAGCCGGGCACCATTAGCTTTCTCCACCACATTTGCTTATGCACACTTTTGTCATCAGTGATCATATCAGGAAGGTGAGCATGCAGTGTTATGAGTTTTAGTTCTTGAAGCCTGATAACTGATCCATTTGACACCTCGTGGTCCCACAGCAGGTGTGCTTCTTCCATGTGGACTTTGTTGCTTCTGAGCTAGATGGCTGCTTGTTTCCTTTCAAGTCTTTAAGACCCCAGATGCTACATCTTTTGATAGCCGGGCACCATTAGCTTTCTTCATCACCTTTACTTATGCACACATTTGTCTGCAGTGATCGTGTCGGGAAGGTGAGCATCATGGAATGCCAATTTAATAGAACAAAATGTTCTTGCACTGAGGAAGTACTTGAGTGGAGAATCAATGACCATCTGCCGTCCTAATACTAACCCTATCAGTGTATGCACATTGATCTATTTCCCCATCATCAAATATAAATATATTCACCTATGTATATGCCTGTATTTAGACATCTATAAATGTCCTTTACCCCCAGTTTTTTCCTCTATTTCCTTTCACTTTTCTCTTGTCCCACCATCATGCTCAGCCTCCGTTGGGGTTTCAGCATTTTCTCTCTGTTCCATTACTCTTGATCAATCCCTATCGGACCTCTCACACCCACCTTGTCACTAATTTTGAATCACTTGTTGTTCCCTTATCCCTGGGTCGGTCAACACCACCTCCTTCCCACCTCCTCCCCTTCTCCCATGTTCTCCCCCCACCTCGAACCATCAGTCCCATCATTTTCACCTCCAGGTTGTTCATCCGGCCTATCTTATCTAGATAGACCTGCAGATATAACAATATGTACCCAAAAAGGAGGCATCCTAAGATGAAGCAACCAAAGAAAATAAAACAATGATGACGACAAAGAAACCCCAGTGCCCAATAACTGCTGGGGGGAGAAGAAGGGGGCCTGGCATTGGCAGCTATTCCTTCACAATACCACTCTGACCACTGCTTCCCTAGACCACAGGCTCAGGGAGCCCTGGGTGGACCAGTGTGCTGTTTTCATCAAGAGATTGTTCTGTCCCCAGCAGTTCTGAGCATGTAAGAAGTCTGGGGAAACAATTCAGTCCCAAATGTTAGGAGTTGATACCTCCCTCCCTCCCTCCCTCCCTCCCCTACCTGTCTATCTTTAAAAGGGGCCCCTGCAGAGGCAGTGGCTTAAAGAGAAGGTGTGCTGGGATAATCACAGGGCTTCAAGCCCCCCTCCCTGGTGTGGGCTGGCTTCAGGCCACCCCACCCTCCCTTGGTTCTAGGTTATGAGGTTGTGGCCCAGAGAGGGGACAGGTGAGATAGATGGCAGCCTGCTTTTCACACCTGTCTTCTACCATTGTCTCTGAAGAGCCCATCTCTCATGGGGGGCTTTCAAGGAGCAGTGTGAGTGCGTGGTGGGCTCTAGGCAGACCAGACCCTGGAGCTGAGGGTGCTTCCAAAGTGAGTAAGCGGCCATACCTCACCCCATGGGCTGCTGTCTCCCCCAGAAGGAGGTGCTATAAGCAGGAGTCAGGGGTGGTTCGACATTCGAGGGTTTCCCTCTGCTGCTCCCAGGCCACGTTCTGCTTCTCAAGGGGGTCAGATCGAAGCCCGCCAGCCTCTGTAGTGGCCGTGGCCAGGAAGGGTGGGGCTGGGGTGGGAAACCCAATGGCATGCAAGCCTGGGTGACTTGTGCCCTGGCCCCAGCTCCAAAGGTGGTCTCTCCTTGCTCCAGTCCCAGCCAACTACGCCCCATCGCTGTGCTTCCCAGGCTCAGGGTCACTGACGCTTTCAGCCTTTCCACTGAACAGAGACATCTCCCATTTCAAGGAGCTCCCGGTATTCCCGGTGCTGACAGCTCATTCCCAAAGTGGGGGGAAACAGGGAAAAAGAGGAGATAATACCAAGGGCTCAAACAGAAAGGAGATGTGTAGAAAAGAATGATGGCAGCCGATGCACAATTGTCCTTGATACAATGGATGTATGGATTGCTGGAAGAGCTGGAAGAGTCCCCACTAAAATAGTTGGATGGGGAAAAATCTCCAGTTTCAGGCCCAAGTCGCTGACCTCAAATTGTGCGCTGGGAGTGTCAGAGGAGAGCCCGGCTGATCACGGACGTGCAGCTCACCCTCTTCTTGCTGGTCAGTCTCTACCACTACGTGGCCATCAACAATCCTCAGAAGCAGGAATGAGCATGGCGCTTTCTCTGCCCCAGGGTTCCAGGACATCGTCTGAGGCAGGACGGAGGGTGTGCGGGCCCGCCTTCACCCTTCACTTCATCCTTTCGACCCATCACAACATGCAAAGCAACTGCACCCGGAGTTTTCCAAGCAACGTTCATTTCCTCAGTCCTTCACCCTATGGAGCAAGAAGCTGCCACTAACTAGGGCCCACTCCAGGGGCTGCTAATTTTTCTGCTCCCTCTCCCACCCCCATTATAAAAAATATATATATATATGTGTGTATCTTTTTGTGGGGAAAAAAATCTCCAGGGGGGAGAGGGAGCGCAGACCAACCTCCAAAAGCACAGGTTCAAATCCTCCCCCCAGCTGCCCCTCAGAAGAAAGATCTGGCTGTCTACTCTGCAGAATCAGTCAACGAAAACACCCATCGGTGGGTGGATGATTCAGAAAAGGATATCATCACTGGCTGCCCAACACAAGTATTATGCAGGAGTATGATCAATGGCGATGAATGATACATGAAGGAGTTAGGCTATTGGAGGATGCTTTGCTGTGTAATTCTTTTCCACAATTGGGGGTGAAAGTACGTGCATAACAATGAGTACGTGGAAGAAGAATGTGTTCCAGAATAGAATGCAGTGATAATTACAACTCTTCTTTTTTTTTTCAATTGCAAATCTTCTTGATAGGATTGGATTATTGAATTGTATGACGTGTGGATGAAGTACTAAGTAAGCTGTTGTTTTAGTCATGATAGACTAGAGGAACAAATTCAAGGACATGCATATGGATATAAGGAATGGGTTTATATTCAAGAGGAACAGGACATTGAGAAAACATCCCAGCCCAGTCCAGCTCAAAGTCACAAGTCCAATATTAACCCATATGCCCGAAATCAGTCCATGAAGTTTCCTTCTGACTCACAAAGTTACGGTGAGTGGGTGCAGAGTCCTGCCACCGACAGGGGTCTCCCCATGGCTCCTCACTTGCAGGGCTCAGGGTCCATCAACAACATCCTGTGGCAGAAGCAACTCATCACTCGCAGAGGCCTCCATGTGGCTGCCCCAGCCTCAGAGGTCCAGCTCCATCAGGGTAAAGCCCTGTGGTCTCTCCACCGGCTCCTCCAGCCTCCCAGATGCTGCCATTCTGTGTTGCCTGTGGTTAATCATCTCTGAAACTAACTCCCAACAACTGGGGAAGATAGCTTCTCATCTTCACAGGGGAAATATCGTGAGATTTTCCAGGAGTCTCAGGTGAAAGCCATGCCCACACAGAGGCCTCATCAGTTACTCAATGGCTATCTCCAGATTAACAGGCCAGACTCCACCCCTACATTTCAATCATAAAATTAACATAAGCACATGACTGCCACAGCTGTTTAAAGAAGAAAGAAAGAAGATACAACAAACAAACAAACAAACAGACAGACAGACAGACAAACTTCCTGTCACCAAATAGAGATTCTACAGGACAGGGTAGAACTGTCCTGAAATTTCTGAGAAGATAACTCTTTATAGGCGTAGAAAACCCACATTCTCCCTGGAAGCAGCTGGTGGTTTCAAACGGCAGCCCAGCTTATACCCACTGGGCCACCAGGGCGCCAATGAAGACATGGTTGAGTTGTCAGACGGTTTGTTGTGCTTGTCTTTTTGAATAGGTGATCTCTTTTCTTGCTGCCATTGTTGTGACTAGAGCCAGCAGGACACACAGCCAACACGTTAGACCTGTGTGGCTCAGCGACACCATTAGCACCCGGTCACCCTCCTCTGCCGAGGTGAACCTCCCCACTGAGATCAACGCATTGCTCCTTAAGCTTCCGACTAGAGCTTTCTGGTTCCTCTTTAATGTGATCCCACAGACAGTGCTGACATGCTCCAGACAGACCTCCCCCGTCAGTCCGACCAAACAGGTGTCTGCTTTGAAGAAGACGTCGAGGGATCCGGTTAAGGCTTACAGTTTTAAGATGTCCCCACTGGATTACAGAGAGACACTGATATCTGTAAAAAAAAAAAATGTCCCCAGAAGATGGTTTTGTAAAGAGAATTTTCAACATCAAAAATAAATAACTCAATGAATGAGTGGAGATGTTCTCGGGGCCCGCGGTTTGGGGCTGGTCCAGTCTCCACAGATCCAGAAAGCCTGGATTTCATGACAGTTAGAAGTTCTCTTCTATATCTCCCTCCTTTTGACCAGAAGGCCGCGGGATCTTCGCTCAGCACAGTCAGGCATGACAGCCAGGCACCATCCGCTCTGCCAGTCCTGGGACAAAGGAGGTCATTGTTGATCGGGCAAGCAGCCGTGTCCTCTGCCGGACGCCTCCAGGCCATCGTCTCCCAGATTCCTCTTCTTCCTCTGTCACTCCAGGTGAAAAGAGGCCAAGCACTGCCGCAGGTGGCTGCTTACAAACTTTTAGGGCCTGAAGCACTACTCAACTAAGGGAGCGGTCAAACAAAACTTTAAACAGGTGTCTGACCCAAAGCCCTGAAGTCATAATTCTCTAGCACAGAAACAGATTCCATCAGGCCTTGTAAACTGGATATAAGCAACCTCAATAACTACTGTGTGTATGTGACTCTATCCCTTTTGCAAAAATTAAAAAAACAAAAAACCAGAAGTCTAGAGATCCTTCGAAGCTCTACTCTGGCCTACAGGGACTCTCCCTGGGCCTGGGCTGACCCAGCAGCAATGGCTATTTTTCTAGCTTAGATGTGGCCCCGGGCTTCGAGCTGGCCAGCTTTGAGACTGCACTTGTAATTCAGCTCTGCCACCGACAGCATGGCCCACAGGCCTCTCCCAAAAGGCTTGGCTTCCTGAACTCCAAAGGGGGGGTGGGGTGGTGGTTGGTGGACCTGAACTTCACAGGAAGATGCGCCACACGTGCACGGAGCCCCGTCCTCCTAAGTGGCCCCCCTTCCTTGACTTGGCAGCATTTCCCAATGGTCGGAAAAGGGAGCCGGGGACCCCTGGCCGGCGGATCTGAGATCATGTCTGCAGTGGCCGTTCTCAGTGGCTTCTGGGAAGACACGTAGCTCGTGGCCACCTGGAGGTGTCGGTTGAGCTGGGCTCTCTGTAGGGTGTTTGGCGAGGGGGTTTCGACATCCACCTCACCAGACTTTCCTTCCGAGGAGTTTGTGGGTGGACCCCAACCTTCAGTCGTGCATTCGCAGTCTGTGTTGGCAAACCCCAGGTGAGGACCGGCGTTGGCTCAGTGATAGGTGGTATCTGGGGTTTGATCTTCATGTTGTCACCACGTTGAGGTTGAGGCAGAGTTGGCAGAAAGACCTGGCGATCTTCTTCCCTAACCCAACCAATCCAACAACACCCTCCTCCCCAGCCCTGTACACACAGCAGCGAGGTGCACAGCCCGCCATGAAGGTGGAGCAGGTTGATCCGGGAGACCTAGGTGACAGCCGCTGACAGCACCCTGGGAGGGAGGCCCAGCCTCACCTGCCTAACAAGTCCGTCTGTGGCATCCTTTTGCCCTGGCTCTCGGCCCCTCCACCCACCCGAGGAAGCCTCTTAGACCGGAGGTGTTGCAGATCCCCGTGATTGAGACCTTGGGGAGGGGGCGGCTTCTCAGATGCTGCGATAACCTTGTCTGGTCGTAGGATGCACGCTTGCACGGCAGGAACCCCAGCCTACTCACCCTGTGGGCCTCCTGTGGGCGTTTTCCTCTGAGGGGAAACTGAGATGTCCTGGAGTCATTGTGTGAAATGGCTTTTGCTCCCAGACACTCCTTGGGCAGTGAGCGGCGTGCCCAGCCAGGCGGTGCTGGGGCCGGGGTGCATCCTGGGAGACCCCCATTCCCCATCTGAGTCTGGACGGCAGCTCCGAGGTATTTCCCAGCGTGACCATTTGGAAAAGGGGATGACAAAGAAGGACCATAAGGAGGGGTCCTGATGGTGCTGTGCAGTAGGCATTCAGCTGCTAACCCCAAGGTTGGCCGTTCAAGACCTCCCCTCTCTAGTCCCCAATCTGCGGGAGATCGAGGAGGCTGTCTGTCCCATGAAGGCTTACACCTTCAGGAAGCCTCAGGCCCGGCTCCCTCCTCTCTTGCAGGGTCTCTGTGAGTCCAAAGTCGCCATGGAATCTTCTTGGTGGACCACCCAGGGTTAGGATGGGGTTTCGATGCCATCATACACGGAAAGCCCCTGGCACCCGGAAAACCCAGAGAAGACCTGCGGGGGGGGGGGGGGGGAGTTGACGTAGCTGGATGATAGATATTTGCCAAATGGCTTGGACCTGCACCCCCACTCCACTCCCACCCCTGGCTCAGCTCTCAGTCAAACATGAATCTTTCAGGGCCGCGGGTTTGGTTTTGGGATGAGCAATAACTCCCTAGGCTCCCACTCCTCAGAGCTATCCACCACACGAGAACCAAGGGCCACGTTTTCCCCGGGGAAGAGGCTCAAGGTCAGAAAGGGGCAGGAGAGATGGTCGGAGAGCCTGGGCAAGCACAGAAGACTCGGGAAGAGCCCAGTGACCCCGTGGGCATCGCCGGCCATCATCACCAACCACGACGTGAACGCAGGACTGGTCAGCCCTGCCCCCTTTCGCACAGGTCACAGGAAAGCCTGAAAGATGTGGTTTTGCCACAGGAAGGACTCAGAGACAGTGAGCGGCATGCCGGTGGAGCAAATTGTACCCTCGAGAACTGCGGCAGCGGCCGATGCTCTGTGACAGACGTGTCTGTGCCCTGTTATACTGCAAGTTCTTGGCAAAACTGATTGTGTGAGGGACCAGGGTCACCCTAAACCCAGATAGCCTACAGGTGGGTCTCACCCTGAACGCGGGAGATTTTCTCTCTAACTATGTGCCGTCTTGTGCACTCGGGGACCCCAAGTGCAGAGCTGTGTCTCAGGTCCCGGGCAGCTGTGATCTGCTCCCAGCCCCCAGGCAGGACCTACCTTGGCTTCAACAGAGTGACCTAGGATATCAGGATTGGAACAGCCGAGGGTGTCAAATTGCCTGGAGGGGGGGAGGTGCGTGGGGAAGGGCAGGAGAGGAACAAGGTGCCCCGGTCCCTGCCGTGGTTGTAAATTAGGACATCCATCGATCTCTTAAAATGCCTTTCGGGGGACATAGATGGATGTGCAGGTGGCAACGTTGTCGATTTTTGGCAACACACGTGCAGCAAACGAGCAGGGCAGCTACTTCCCGAGACTCAGCTCAGAAAGGAATGGGAGGAGAGGAGAGCCCTGGTGGTGCGGTGGTTAAGCACAGGCGGTTCAAACCCACTAGGTGTGCCCCAGGAACAAGATGAGGCGACCTGGCCCTCTAAAGATCTGCACTCCCAGAAGCCCTGGGTGGGGTCTATGAGTGGGAGCAGTGAGCTTGGCTTGGGTTCCTGTCAGAGAAGAAGATCCTGGAGGCTCCACTGTTAAATGCTTGGCCGAGAACCAGAAGATGGCCGGTTCAAATCCACCTGCCTCCACTCGGGAGAAAGATGTGGCTGTCTGCTCCCTGCTGTATGTACCGCCCTCGGGTGCCCCAGGGCCAGCTCTAGGGAGTCTGCATCGACTCAAGGGTCTAAAGGGGGTCTGTGGTGGAAGTCTGGCCTTGCGTGGGGGAGAAGCAGGTTTGACTTCGGGCTGGGGTGCCTCACGAGCCTGGGACGTTCTGTGGCGCTGGAAAGAAAGGAAGTGCTCAGAACCCAAACCGAAACAACACCGAGGGAGCTAGCTGTCAGAGTCTCCGGAGCCCTGGGAAGAGCCCCCTGGGGACCCAAGCAGGAACAAAGGAAGCAGCAGCATAGACAGGAACTGGGCTGCAGAGAAGAGAAGCAAAAAAGCATCCATCCATGAGTTCCCAAGGATAGGACTCTGGACCAGGCCCTCTGGCCAGATAGAGACTGGTGGAACCCTTGGGACTACGGCCCTATCACCCTTTGTGGCTGTCACCTCATCTGGTGTCAGTTTGAGGATGAAGAGTGTAGGGGTGGAGTCTAGACTATCAGTCTGGAGATAGCCAATGAGAACTTTGTGTGGGCATCGAGTTCTGGAATATGTGGCACTTCCTTCTTGGAAGTAGGAGACACTGTCTCTCTCTGCTCACTTCCCTGAAGATGCTCAACTGACAAGGCTGGCTCCCTGCAAGACATCCCTAAGGAGAAGTCACATGAATCCCCCCTCTGATGCGGCCAGGAAGCTGGTCCTAGAGAAGCCTCGTGGAGACTCCTCCCCGTGCTGAGATGCTTCTACCCCCACCGACCTTGTACCCAACGGCCAGTGATCTTCCTGCATGCAGCATTATTGCATGAGCTTCATGAGTCTGGAGAGGACTTGATAGCTTGTTGTTGGACATATGGGCTAATATCGAACTGATGACTTTGGACTGAACTGGCTTGGGAGGGTTTCTTAATGCACAATTGCTCTTTAGGCCAAACCTCTTTCTTAAACACATGTGCATGTTTATGAATTTGTTTCTCCGGTCTACCCAAAGTAACACAGCCTTCAAGTCTGGATTTGAATCGACATACGTGGCTCCATTCAGCCAAACATTGGACAGGTCTGGATGGGAACTCTAGTGAGGTATGCTCCCTTTTAGACAGCCGCTGGAGATCCACAGGGAGCCTCTGCCCCAGACACAGCTCAGAAGGAAGAAACCCTGGGGGCCGGAAAACCAGGGAGGAAGCAGGGTCACTGATAGCACGTGGGGGTTACAGTAAATTTAATGAAATGCACTGTGTGAGAGCTGGTGAATAAAACCGATGATCTGCTCTGCAAACCTTGACTCAATTCATGATAAAAAATTTTATTTTTCATTTTTAAAATCTATCATTAGTTCAACAATTCTCTTTATCTATTTATGAAAATCATCTCATTGGTGGCTCATACAACTGTTATTGCAACCAATACATACATCTATGTACGCAAACCACACTTGTACATTTGTTGCCATTATCATTCTCAAAACATCCTCCTTCTACTTAAGCTCTTGGTATCAGCTCCTCATATTTCGCCCCCCTTCTCACTACCCCTCCCTCATGAAACTCTTGATAACTTACAAATTCTCATTATTTTGTCATATTGTTTACTGTCCAATATGTTCCTTCACCTACTTCCCTCTTGTATGTACCCCAGGGAGGAAGTTATATGTAGATTCCTACAATCGGTTCCCCCTTTCTACCCCACCTTCCCTCCACCCTCCCAGTATCACCACTCTCATCACTGGTCCTGAAGGGATCATCTGTTCTGAATTCCCCATGCTTCTGACTCCCATCCATACCAGCGTATATCCCCTGGTCTAGCCAGATTTGCGAGGTAGAATTGGGTTCATCATAGTGGGTAGAGGGGGTGTGTGAGAGAAGCATTTAAGAACTAGAGGAAAGTTGCATATCTCATTGTTGCTACACTGTATCTTGACTGGCTCATCTCCTCCCCATGACTCTTCTGTAAGGGGATGTCACTTCACCTACCTATGGTCTTATTTATTTTTAAAGATCATTTTATTGGGGGCTCTTACAGCTCTTATAACAATCCCTACATCAATTGTATCAAGCATATTTGTACATATGTTGCCACCATCATTTTTAAAACATTTTCTTTCTATTTGAACCCTTGGTATCAGCCCCATTTCCCCTCCCTCCCCACTCCCACTCCCTTTGTGACCCTTGATAAATTATAAATTATTATTATTTTCATATCTGACACTGACTGCTGTCTCCCTTCACCTACATTTCTGTTGTTCATCCCACTGGTAGGAGGGGGGAGTTATATGTCGATCACTGTGATTGGCTACCCTTCTCTCCCCTCCTCCCCCCACCTTCCTCCTACCCTCCTAATAGTGCTAGTTCTTTTTCTGTTCCTGAGGGGTTTATGTAATCTGGATTTCGTGTGTCATGAGCTCTTATCTGGTCCAGTATACGTGCTCCAGTCTAGTCAGAACTGAAAGGCAGGATTAAGGTCATGAGAGTGGGGGTGGGGTAGGGCAGGGGGTGGGGCGGGGTGGTGGAGAAGCCTCAAAGAGTCAGACAAATATTGTGTGTTTCATCAGTGCTAAACTGCACCCTAGTTGACTCATCCCTTCCTTGTGACCCTCTGTGAGGGGATGTCCTATTGTCTACAGATGGGTTTTGTGTCTTGGGTCTTCTGACACCTGTTACCTGATGTTGACACCTCATGATCATACAGGTCAGTGTACTTCCTGTAGGTGGGCTTGTTGCTTCTCTGCTGGATAGCCACTTGTTTAACTTCAAACCTTTAAGAGCCCAGACATTAGATCTTTTGATAGCCAGGCACCATCAGTTTTCTTCACCACATTTGCTTATGCACCCATCTTGCCTTCAGCAATCACATTGGGAGGGTGAGCATCACAGAATGCCAGGCTGTTAGAACAAAGTGTTCTTGCATTGAGGGAGGACTCGAACAGAGACCCAAAGTCTGTCTACTTCCTCAATGTATTGCCATATAAATATATGTACATAGGACAATGCCTCTATTTATGAATTAATACATTTACATTAATATATTTACATATGTACACACCTATGTTTATACCTTTATCTGTAGCTTTGCTTCCTAGATTTTTCCTGTTTTTTACACCTTCCTCCTACCCTCCCCCCATCATGCCTACCCTTCTTCTGCCTCTTAGGACTTCCTCTCAGCTAGATTGCTCTTGCTTCAACATCCCCAGGATCCTCCCTATAGTCAATTTTAATTCCCTAGTTGTTCCCCTGTCTAAGACATTGTTTGCTCCCTGTCTGTGTTAGTCTGGGTAGACTAGAAAAACAAATCCATAGAAATTCTTATGTGCTTAGGAAGTTTTTATACACAAGAACAACTGTACATTAAGAAAGCATCCCCGCCCAGTCCAGATCAAGTCCCTAAGTCTGATGTTAGCCCATATGTCTGACAGAAATCTATAAAGTCCTCTTCAGACTCACGAAACACATACAATGATGCCAAATGCTGATCACAGGACTGTGGGTGGGCAGACTTTGGGTCCAGTAGAATTGTGAACATCTCAGTGCTAGCTGGAATCTCTCCATGGCTTCTCAGCACCCAGGGCTGCATCAGGCTGGGTCCATGGGGTTTCTCCTCTGGGATGTCTCACAGGGAGACAGTCTGTGTCTTGTCAGTAGAGCATCTCCAAGGGACTGAGTCGTGAGTCTCTCACCTCCACGGGGGAAGGGCGGTCAGATTTCCCAGAAGTCTCAGGAGAAAGCCATGCCCACACAGAGGTCTCATTGACTTCCTCCAGATTGACCGGTTAGACTCCACTCCTACACTCTGAATCCTCAAATTGACACCAGATTAAGTGACTGCCACACTGTCCTTTCCCCCATCTCCTCCCCACCTCCCGATTTTTGTTTGTTTGTTTGTTTTTTTGGACATCACAGCCCTCTGATGGTGGGAGTAGGAGACCCAGCCTGGCTGCTGGATTTGAACCTCAAACCCAGTAGGCAGCTGTCCCGTGCACAACCACTACGCCACCGGGGCTCAGCCCCACCTCCCGATTTTTTTAAAGAGAGATATCAATGTCTCATGCAGATGAATGACAATCATTTATGTAGCTACTCGTCACAGGAGGTGGAACATCACTCATTACCTTTCCGTGGGTGCCACACCCGCCCAGGTGACACAGGGAGACTCCTCAGGACCACCTAGGAATTCCGACTCAGGGTCAAGTTCCTCCCTGGGGTTTCTAAGACTGTCCACCCTTCCGGGAGCTGACAGCCTCACCTTTCTCCCCAGGGCCAGTTGGTCTGTTCAAACCACGGACCTCGCCCGTTAGCAGTCTGATGCTTAACCCGCGCCACCACAGGGCGCCTCTCACACAGCCAGACGGGAGCTCCTCAGAACTGCCCTGTTGTCAAAACCAATCAAGAATTCTGGGAAATGGTCACAGTCAAGGGAGGGCAAGGGGGACCAGACAAAGAAGGTGGTATTCTGGGCGAGATATTCACTCAGAACAGCAAAAAAGGGGTCGTTAGGTCACGTCTCAGGTGTGGCTTTCAGTCAGCAATGATGGCTCATATCGGGCCAGCACTGGCTCCTTAAGGGGCCCCAGGGATGGAACGGTTGCCTGTTGGGCTGCTAACCACAAAGTGGGCAGTTTGAAACCACCAGGCCGAAGCAAAGACTTTGTACTCCCCTGAAGTGCGATAGTCTGCGAAACTCACAGGGGCAGTTCTACCCTGCCCTATGACGGCACGGTGAGTCAGAATCAATTCAGCGAGGTTGGTTTTGTTACTGGCTCATTGCCTGCTTGGGCAGAGTTCTCACCTTCCATTCGGGAGCCCTGGGTCTGGCTCCTGGCCACTGTATCTCCTTCAAAGGCAACCGCTCAGCTGTCAGTGGAGGCTGGAGGATAGTAGCATAGTGGTTACGAGCGAGGCCGCTAACTGCAAGGTCAGCTGTTCAAAACCACCAGCCGCTCTGTTGGAAAAAGAGGATACTTTCTACTCCCGTGAAAAGTTAGTCACGGGACGCCCCCAGGGGCGCCTCTGCCCTGTCTTTCCAGGAGTCGGCATCGCCTCCGTGGCAGTGATGCTGCTGGGGCAGCGACGTCATCTCCTGTCAACTTGCGAAGGGGTGGGTCTGGCCTGTCAATCAGGTCGCAGCTTGGTGACCTCACTGAGAGCCCTGAAGGAGATGAATAGCTCGCTGGAGCCAAGATACACACAGGCACTCTGCCTGCCTTCCTGCTGACTAGCCTCTGAGTGGACTCAAACCCGCAGCCTTTTGGTTAGCAGCGAAGGGTGTTAACCATCTGCACCACCCAGGGTGGAGGGGCGGGGACTCCCTGCCTCGTTTCAGAAGCTCTCAGAAGCCCGCTGCCATCAAGCTGACCCTGACTGCAAGCGACCCTCTAACAGCGGGCGGAGCGGCCCCTGTGGGTTTCCGAGACTGGGACGCTTTGCGAGAGTAGAACGCCTCATCGTTCTCCTTGGGGTGGCTGCTGGTTTCCATCCGCTGACCTCACACTTGGCAGCCCAACGCGTGACCTACGACGTGCGGCGCCGTCGGGCGTGCTTCCTCCTGGAGGTTCGTGAATTCCAGGTCCCCACCACGAGCTCGCCCAGACACGTCCGCGTTGTGAGGATCCTTTCCTGGCTGTTGGCCCCAGGCTGTTAGCACGTGGAGCTCACGGGGCCCCACGGAGAGAAGCGGATACCCACATGGCATGGCCCTGCCAACTTCCCGAGGCTCTTCCGGAGCAGAACAGGACGTCCACAGCTGGCGCCTTTGACCGAAGCAGACAGCTCCCTCTTCTGCCTCCAGAGCAGGGGGGGGGGGGGGGG
>PVJH01005995.1:0-81618 GCA_004026705.1 Nesogale talazaci | reverse complement strand
TCTCCCGAGGGTCTCCCCATCCTCATCAGCCCTCTTCTCCCCCAAACACGAAATCCTCCTCCAGGGACGGCTCCCTCCCTGCCAGCCTGTTGATCCTGAGGCATCGCAACCTGCATGTAGGGTGACTCTGAGTCTGTGACACCCAGCAACAATAACAACAGCAGTAACAACAGCAACAGTGTAGCAAGAGAAAGGAAGCGTGGTGTCATGGGGCTTACACGCTCAGCTGCTAACCCCAACGTTGGTGGTTCAGACCCATCATCCGCTCCGACGGGGGAAGATGTGGCCATGTGCTCCTGGAAAGACCCCCAGCACCACCCATCGATGTCAAGCCAATGAAGACTGTGGGTGCCGTCGTTGTTGGGTGCCTGGAGTCGATGGTGACTCACAGCCGCCCTACGTACAGCAGAGGGGGACATCACCCAATCGGACGCCATGCCCACGATTGTCCTTAAGGCTGGGAACCCCTCTATGCAGTCACCATGCCCATCCATCTCGTGGGGGCCTTTTCTTCTCTGTCCTGTCACTGCGCCAAGCCTGATGTTCCTCTCCAGGGACTGATTTCTCTGGGCAGCATGCCCAAAGGCCGGCCGGCAAAGTCTCGCCCTCCTGACTTCCTCAGGAGTCAGACTTCCTCCAAGACACATGCGTTTGTCCTCCCTGCAGTCCAAGTACTTTCCATAGTCCTCGGCCAACACGGAAGTTCAAGTGCATCGATTGCTATGGCGCAGAGAAGAACCAATGCCACGCTCTCTCTGTAACAGAATCACCTCTAATGAGCCAGGCCCCCTTCTCCATGGGGATCTACCACCTGGGAAATTCCACAGGGGCCACGGGACGGCAAGGGGATGGCCAAAGAAAAGGCCCGCCCAGGCTGGGCACCCCGCTGTCTGTTCTGTCTCTTTGGAGCAATGACATGGAAGCAGTAACCTCGAGTCTCTCACTCTGGGGTTCCCGACATGGGCTGGTTGGAAAAGCACATGCTGGGCCTTTGGTCAGATGTCTCTCACAGGTCCTTTTGAGTTAAACTGGTTGAACTTTCAAGATAAACCTGTCTGGGCATCAAAAATGAGGCCGCGTTGGCTGCTAGCCACAAGGCCAGGTGTCTGAACGCGTGGCTTCGAGGTGGCATGGATTTGAGAGCGAGGGTGAGCCTAGTGTGACCTCCGTCAAAGCCGAGCAGAAGGCAGCAGAAGAAAGAAGACACGAGGGGGCGGGGGCTCACAAGGGGCTGCATGCCCATTTCCCAAGCTGCCCCGTGCCTTTCAAACGCACACGAGTCCCCTGCCTTTCTCCGTTCAGGGAGGCAGTTAGAGGGACGATCTGCAGCCTCCTCCGCAGGCTCAATCACACAAATTAAATGGCTCGCCTCCCTGCCTGGACCTGGGTGATGATGAGGCAGAGAGACTCGCCTCTTAGGGTCACCAAGGCCTGTGTCACTGAGCCCACGCTGGCATCATTCCATCCCAGCCCCTCCTGAGCAGCAGGAGACGTCCCAAATCCTGCTTCCTTTTGCCCATCAGCCGGGCAGCCTGGGCCTCACCCCTGCGTCCATCAGACCTGGTCAGCCCTGGCATGGGAATGGGGCCTGAGGGCCCCAGGGGGCAAACGAAGCTGATGGAAAGCTTTGTGTGTGTCTCATCACTTGAAGCTTTTTACCTGGGTTTCTTCTCGTTAGTTAAAGGGACTCACTTTGGATGTTTAAGCAAGTTTCGCAGCAGGAGGTGCTGCGCTGGAGACCCAGGGAGGGAGTGATGTGAGGCTGGGAAACCTTTCTCCCCTGGCTGTGTGAGGTGTGGCCTCTGCTCAAAGGGGGGTAGGAAGGCGGGGAAGCCAGAGAACCCCCTTCCCACACAAGCACAGAGGGGTCGCTTAGAAAGGAAAGGTCCCCTGGGAGACCACTTCCCTCCCTCCTTTGCACTTGGGGTGACAGGCCTCAGGGAGAGAACTGGGGTGTTCTGAGTGGAGGGGATAGGTCATCGTCCCTCCGGGAGACTCATCACCCTCCTCCCTCAGCCCCCCAACCCATCCTTCTCCCTTCTCCCTTCCCCTCGCCCCTTCCCCATTGTTTCCCCTTTTCTCCCTCCTGCCTGGTCTGACTGGGTCTCCCCTACTTGCTAATGGGTGAATGAAGGAATCCCAGGACTTTTTTTTGGGGGGGGGGGGCGTGACATTGGTGGCCTGGAGGATGGAGGGGAATCCGGTGGTTTTCCTGTCCCGAGGGGGCTGTGTGGGTGAATTGGGGTCTGACACACGAAGGGACTCGGTGGGGGTTGGGGGAAGAGACAAAGCAGGTTTTGTTCTGTTCCTTTATCCTGCCCTTCCCCTGGTCTTCCTCTCCGGTGCCCGCCCCCCTCTGTCTCTCTCTTTGTTTTACTCGGTTGCTATTTCTGGCCTTCCTCGGGCACGCTCCCTTTCATGTCAGGATGCCCGCGCCCGCCAGGCTGGTAAACAGCTGAAGGATGTGGTTGTCCACCAACTTTCCACTGGCGGCCTGTGAATGGGGCCCTCCAGCACGGGGCTCCCCTCAACTTGACTCCCCCGCCCCAACTCCATCCCCGCCTTCTCAGCCCGTCAGGAGGGGCTCCTCAGGACGTCACCCCCCCCCTCCAGCCACCCCTGCCTGTCTCCAGCTGAGCAGGAGAGGCCCCTCAGTGGGCAGAGCGCAGGCAGGCGGGTGTGTCCGACCGAGCCGTAGTGGCCAGTGGGAAAGGCCAGATGGCAAACAGGGATGGCGGTGGGGTGGGCTGGCTTCCAATGGGACGTGTGCCTCCGTCCCCACTGTACCAGCCCTGGCTCGGTGCAGTGGTAGCCAGGACCTGCCATGCCTCGGGGAGCTGGAAGGCCCGGGCTTCCCGAGTCTCGGTTTCTGCAGCTTGAAAACGGAGGTGAGACTCCCTGTGGCTCCCAGGTTACGTGTTTCAGCCGGTCACCCCAAGGCCAGTGGTTGGATCGCGCCAGCTGCTCTGGGGGGAGAGCTGTGACCCTCTGTGGCTGTGGAGACCCCAGCCTGGGAGCCTCTGCTGTGCAGTCGCCAGGAGCCTGCAGTGGACTTATCAGCTCCGGGTTTGGATTTTTTTTTTGGGTGGGGGGTGTGTGAAAGTACCACCAAGGTCTGTTGTGAGCATATGAGCAAGTGGGTGCCCGGAATAGGAGTCCCTGCAGCTTGCCGCCCACCACAGGCCAGGCATTGGCATTCGCCCAGAGGTGCTGCAGAAGAGAGGGCTGGCCATGGACATCCCCAAACCAACACGGAGTGGGGCCCAGTGGTACTGACTTGCAGGGGGGGGGGGTGTCATCGTGAGCAGGGATGCCCTGGGCATCACCTGTCGGACCTGTCAGTGGGCTGTCATCCAGGACAGGGTGCGGCCGGTGGTGCTTTGGGAAGGAAGCTCACACGCCCTGGGACTTGCTCACAGCCTCCCTGTGGGACAGGCTAGCACCGGCCTAGGCCTTTCCAGGAGAGTCCCTCTTTACAGAACCAGAAAGCCTTGTCTGTCTCTGACCCCTGAATAGAAGCTTTTGTCCTGAAAGCCAGTGCCCTCAGAGTATCATCTTGGCTGGGGCTGCTGGGTTGGGAACACCCCCACCCCCATTATGCAATTGATCTTCCAGTCCTGGGGTTCTCTGCCTTCTGCCCCTCGTTCTGCTCGCCCCTCACCTGCTCTGCGCCCTCCAGACCCAGCCCCCTCCAGCCCACCTCCTCGCTTCACTGCAGTGGCCAGCTCCTCGGTCACGCCCTGGTATTTGAAACCACTCCCTGTGGCTCCCCACAAGAACCAGACCCTTCACACAAGACCAGGGGTCCTCAAACTACGGCCCACGGGCCACATACGGCCCACAGAGGACATTTATCTGGCCCGCTGGGTGTTTTTGCTGCCGCTGCCTTCCTGCTTAGCAGCCGACTCCCCCCGGGCCCGCAGTGAATTTGTTCAGAGCTTTTTTTGTTTTTGTTTTTTAAACTATAGTCCGTCCCTCCAACGGTCTGAGGGACAGTGAACTGGCCCCTGCTTAAAAAGTTTATGGACCCCTGCGCAAGACCCTTTGAGACCTTCCCTGATGGCCTTTCCCACTCAAGCCCCCAGGCTTCCTTCAGCCAACACAGGCCACAGTTGACCGTGTGGATGCTGGAAGCATCCTTCACATCTCTCCTCTGCCTCTCAAACTCCTACACATCCTTCAGCGGCCGGTCCAATGGCCCCTCTTCTCTCACACATCCCTCACAGGCTCGGCGGTCCTTGCGCTCAGCTCTCACAGCCCTCAGTAGCCAGGCAGCAGTGCTGGGATACAAGGTAGAGGGCACCCGTGTGAGCGGCATCCGAGACAAAAGGCCTTGGAGTCCCTGAAGACATGCGTGGCTAAGGGTCTTGACTGCTTAGGGAAGGTGGGTGGTTCAAGACTTGGAAGACCGACCTGGTGATCAACTTCTGAAACCTCAGGCGGGCCCTGTTCTTCCCCGGCACACGCCTGGGTCTGTTCGTAAGAGCCAGTTATCGCTGAGAAGCCACTAGCCCTGGGGTCTCCAGGCTGTAAATTGCTATCAAAACCGACGGCCTGTCTTTCTCCTGTGGGTCCGACGCCGCCACCAGCAGCCGAGCGCTTCAGCACTGAGCCACCAAGGGCGCCTCTCCTTGGCTCTCACGGGAGCACACAGAGGCTCAGAGACGTTGAGTGACTTTTTCAAGGTCACAGAGCCACAACAGGATGGAGCCGGGCCTTGAACCCAGGCTGCCTGGCAACTCATGCTTTCACCAACCCAGTGGCCCCGCCCCTTGGGATCCCCTATACAGCCATGGGGAGGGTGGGGAGGACGGTGCGGGGGTGGCACCACGGAGGCACCCACATCCTGTGACAGTTACCCTGGGGAGGTGCCAGCTTTCTCGCCCCCTCTGGGGCAGGTGAACGGAAGGCTGGCCTTGCCCGACCCCGCTCAGGGGCAGAGCAGACCCGGGACCAGGCAGGGGGTCTGAGTCAGCGGTCTCAGAGTGGAAGGAGTCTAGAGAAGTGGCCCGAGCAGCCCCCTCCACCCTCCAGCCGCCCCTTGCACTCCTCCAAGACGAAGGAGTTCCCCACCTCTGGAAGCAGCAGGCCCTCAGCCAGACAGCTCTGAGTGTAAAACCCCCTCATGCACTTACCCAGCAGCCTGGCAAGCGTCTGGGGACCTGGTCAGAGGTCGGGGCATACAGGCAGCAGACCAGGGCGAGGAGCTGAGGCTGAGGGCAGCCTGCTTGCAGAAGGGGGGACCTTGTGTCTTCTGTCCTCAGATCGTCATCCTCTGTCACAGCGCAGGGCTATGGGAGAATTCCCAGTCTACCCTTTCTGCCTACCTCTGTTGGTCGACTGCTCTGCCACGGCTTCCCCCAACATACACGCACATGTACACGCACACACACCTGTGTGCACACGTTGCTTTGCCCCCACTGTTTCACTGGAAGAGGAAGCCTTGCCTCCCACCCTCAGTCAGTAGCTGATGCCGGACTGAGAACCGTGCTCGGCACAGCTGTAAAGAAGTTCCAAAGTCCTGGGGGTAGGCTGACAGGCCACCTGGGGGTTGGTGGATTGATGTCTGGCTTCCTTGCCCACTTGGGTCAGTGATCTCAGAGTGCATTCTACATCCCTGAGACCAGAAGCACTAGATGGTGCCCCACTACCACTCCCCACTGCTCTGAAGGGGATCCCGTGAGAAGCTCCTGGGTGGAGTGGAAGGGAGATGTGGAGCAAGACTCAACACCATGCAAGAGACCAGCCAGGCTTATTAGTCAGACAGAGATGGTGGGACACCCCTCTCCCTTCCCTCAACTATGGCCCCTAGTCACTGCGGTGCTTACGTAATCTGTTGCCAACTTGAGACCATGAAGAGTGAAGGGGTGGAGTTTTAGCCTGTCAATCATTTGGAGGCCCTGAGGAGATAGATAGCTTGCTGGAGTCAGGGTAGACAGACATTCCCTGTTGACATTCCTGTTGACAAGACTCGTGGAGCTACCCTAGAGTCCTGGAGCTGGCAGAGCCACGTGGAGATGCCTGCCAGTGCTGAGATGCTTTACGCCGCCCCTGCATCCACAAGACTTTCTGCCCACTGGCCTGTGATCTTTCTGCATTCGGCATCACTGCATGTGCTCCCTGAGTTTCAAGAGGAATTCAAGGGAGAATATCAGACTTACGGGCTAATCTTGAACTCATGGACTTGAGCTGGACTGGGCTGGGGTGTTTTCTCGATAGACAATTGCTCTTTTACATAAAACTCTTTCTTAAACACATAAGACTATCTCTGGATTTGTCTCTCTAGTCGACTAACACATTCAACCCGCAGGGCTGGAGCTGAGCCCACCCCCATGTGAGCATCCTCAGCCATTGAAGAGCGACATGGCAGCATTTCACCCAAGGACAGCATGCAGAGGATTAGTGGAGAAAACAGACGTGAGGATTCTTAAGTGGATAAGACCTCGGTTGGTGGCTTCCCATGATGAAAGACTTCACCCCCAGATCCGTTTTGTAAGCCAAGTGGGTTTTGATGAAGGACAGGGCAAGTTTCATGGTTTATAGTCTCAAAGGGGTTTATAACTGGGCACTAGCAAACTTGTGGAGAACACTCACACGGTGCAGCACTGGGGGGCTGGGTGGATTCCAGGTGGAAGGAGCGAGGGGCAGGAGGGCACAGAGACCAGAGAGCGAGGGGGCCAGTGCGCAGGGGCAAGAGGGCCAGGGGACAGGAGTAGGCCCAGAGCAGGCTGAGGAAGCACACCCATTGGCCCATGTGGGCCCGCACCCTCTGACCTGCCACTGACCAGACGCAAGGTAAGAGAGAGCATGCGCCCTGACTTTACTCTGGTCCACCCCCTGGCTGGAAGAAGGTGTGATTGAAGGTGCTGGTTGACCCTATTGGCTGGGTCAAGCCCACCCGGGTGATGTCATGAGCCTGGGTCTAGTATGGAACACCCAGATGTACCTCCCACCTGGCTTTGGGGTTTGAGTGTGAGCATGTTCCGTGTGGGGTCTTCAGAGGTGTCTAATGGTCATCTGATTTCTTTCCAACCTCTTCTGTGGAGACCTTTGCAGGCACGGCAGGGACAAACCCCTCCCCCTGCCCCCGTCCCTGACAAAACCAAATCAAACTCACTTGCTGCCATTGACCGCATGCCAACTCGTACAGCCCGAGAGGTCGTAGACCCGCCCCTGTGGGTTTCCAAGACTGTGGCTCGGAACGGGAACGGAAAGTGTCAGCTTCCTCCCGAGGGGAGGCTGGTAGTTTTGAACTGCTGACCCTGCAGTTCGCAGCGCAACCCGCATACGGAACCACTAAGCCACGGTGGACATGAGAAGCAGGGAGGATGAGGGCTGCCAGGTCGTATGTTGAGGGATGGAGGTCATGCATTTGACAGCAGCAACAGCATGAATTGTCACATGGGAACCGGGCGGTGACAATCCATACGGACTTGTGGGGGTTTGGTTTCAGCTGAGAAAAAGAAGACCTGTGACCCAAACCCTCTCCCAGAGGCCCCAGCGGGAGTGAGGCCAGGCATCACCTGTCCACTGGCAGACTGGCTGCCTCCTGCCTGCCTTCCCCGTCCCACCCCCTTCACATAATCACAGAGCCTCCCTTGAAGTCACCTCTCACACAAGGCGCCTTCCGATCCTTGTCTCATCCAGCAAGGCCACTCGCAAGCATGCCCTTCCACATGCCGCCCCACCTCCCCCCGACACAGGTGGGCACACCACCTGTATCTCTGACTTCCAAGGATGGAAGGCATCCATCTGGGCTCCAATCTCTCTCACTGTCTCCCTAACTATAAATCTATGTACTGACATGATGGAAGTGTGTGTGCATGTGGGGGTGGGGGGCAGACCCTTTGAAGAAGCCCCCAAATCGGGAAGCTATTATCGGACCAGACCATCCGAGTGAGACACACTTGCTGGTGCCATTAAATCTAAAAGAGGCACTAGGAAAGGTCACCCACCCTAGACAGGGGTAGTGACTCAGGGTCATGCTCATGGTGGGGGGGGGGGAGGTGTCTCTACTTTTATTACCAGGGTTGTTACCTGCCCCTCCCCATCTCAGTGATGCTGACTGCCCTGACTGTCCACGAACCCAGGGAGGGAGGGATCTCTCTTCTGACTGTCCACTAACCCAGGGAAGGGTCTCTGTCTGACTGAACACATGCGGGGCAGGAGTCTCACCCGGGCACTGGCCAGTAAGGACATCTTCGGTTTATTTTGTGCACTGAGAGCCCAGCGGTCTTCCCTGAGAGCCTGTGGCCACAGCGCAGTGCAAAGACATGTCACTCCACTCTCTGGTCCATCAACAATTTGGTTTAATCTCTGGGTGCTCAGAACAAGACCCCCAAGCTGAGTCCCTCTCCCCCAGGTTTACAATCATGGTGTCCATCAGGTGCCTCCCGTCCAGCCAGACCAAGGTGGCGAGTCAGGCCCGGTAGGGAGGCCCCTGTGCCTCATTCATATTCCACGGGACACCCCTCACAACCACAGACAGTTCAGAGTGAGAAGCCTCTGTCAGGGGCCACCCGACAGAACTGCTCATGGATCCAGGGTCAGGCTCAGGCTCCAGTTTCTCTAGGGAGGCCACCTGTATCCTGCTTGCTGTCCAGGAAAGGCTCTGCTGCCAGGCCAACCCTGCCCCCCTAACACCCTACCTCTCAGGTGGTAACCACACTAGGGCTTCTTTCTTGGGAAGCACAGGGACAGGGACGTCTCTCTGTCCTCAACCCCTCTAGTCTCTGAGCTGTTGGGAATCAAAGAACCGAACACCAAGGATTGGCGGGGTCTCAGGAGTCCTCCAGCCCAATCCTGGTCCTCTGAGCAGCCTGTGAGAAGGGCCCCCTACTCTGCTTGTTCCCCTCTCCAACAGGGAGCTCACTACCCCCTGGAGACAGCAGTGCTGCGTGGAACCAGGGGAGGGCCATTCCAGCAGGTTCTGTCTGACGCAGAGGGCACGGTGACGAGGGACTGAGGGGACAGTGGGCGGCGTTTCCTTTCTTCTGCCCAGGACAGGCCTCGGACCCAGATAACACTGCCTGGAGTGGTCTGGGAGAACGGGATGGGGCGGGGAGCTGGAAGATCACCAGGCTGGCGGAGCCACCATGGGAGTCCTGGCTGGGCTCGGTCTAGGCTGCTCCAATGTCATCGTAGTCGCTATAATCAGCAGAGCCAGGCTGGGGGCTGGGGGACCCTGCAGGACAGGAGATTGAGGTCAGCCACACGGCCAGCCATGGTTGCTGATGGGGCAGGGCTGAGTGAGGCTGGGTGCACACCCCCTCCCTCCGAGATGCTGTCTGAACCTCTGTACCACCCGGTTCTCTGTCTCCTCTTTCACTAGAACAGCAGCCTGAGGGCCGGCCCATGTTGCCCAGGGTCTCGATGGGTACTGGGAGCCCCTCTGCTGCAACACTGTCTCCCACCTGGCTGCTTCTACTTGAATGCCTCCACTGACGGGGAGCTCACTTCCTCTCATAGCATCCTGTTTCATCTCTTTGAATCATCCCTCAACCCATCCACGTACCTTGGGTTGGTTGATAGAGTTAACCCATCCAGAGCCCCTGACTCACCCATTCCTTCTCTGTCTCCCCCAACCCTCCTCCCCCATTCCTTCCCCAGCCTCAGCACCTGGGCATCCAAATTGCTCCACTGAAGGGGGCTGGGGTGGCGGCTGGAAGTTCTGGTACCACTCTCCGGATGAAGTGCTGGAGCTGTCATCAGGCGAGGGTCCTGCTGGAAGCCCCACAGACTGTCACCCTCAGTCAGGGACTGACAGCTCTGGGAGGGTCCCCTTTCCCTGGTTCAATGAGCAGAAGGCCCAGAGAAGAGTGGGGACTGACCCAGTCAAATGCTGCCTTCAGCCTGCTCAGGGCGCTGGGTGGCAGAGGGGAGAGGAGCAGCTCTATTCTCCTTCGGCCAGGCTGGCTGCAGAGGGGGAGGTGGGGCATATGCAGAGGAATGCCCCCCTTCATCTCCCACCCCCACTCTGCCAGCCCTGCTCACCTGAAAGAATAGGCTGGGAGCCAGCGAGCTCCAAGTTGGGGGGCTGCTGCAGCAGGGGGCTCCTCTCTGAGGAAAAAGTGTTGGGGGTCCACAGAGGTGGTTTGCTGCTAGGGCTGTTACAGTAGTCCTCCCCAGAAGAGGTGCTGGAGCTGCTGCAGGCATCTGGGTGGCACTGGGTATCCGGACATGGGGGATCTGCGGGTGACAGGTGGGAAGCATGGGTCTTTTAAGTGAGGAGAGAAGAAGCAATGCAGCAAGAGGGCTGCAAGTTAGACTCGAGAAAGAACTTCCTGCTCAGGTCAGGAATTGGGCCTGTTGCAGAAGGTGTGTCGGCTCATGCATCTCACGGTGGGCTGAGCCACTAAATATGGAGCCAGGGGTGGCCCCCGAAAGCCTCTTCCCATCCCACCCCCCACCCCCCCCATGCTTCCTAGCCTGACACACCTTCCTCCAAGGGAGGCATCTGGAACCTGCTCTGCTGGGCCTCCTCATCAATGACACGGTACCGCTGGGAATCTACAAGGGAGGGAAGCAGGGGGATGGCTCAGAGGGGAGATTTCCACTGTTCTCTGGCTCCCATCCAGCCCCTACACTCACAACCCACACGAGGTTCCCCCTCTGCAGCCTGACAGGTGAGACTGCTCTGGCCTTAAGGACTTGGTCAGAACCGCCAAACCCTGCAGCTCACCCCCTGAGCCCCTCTGCTGCTTGCGAAGTGATCGAGAGGCTCTCCGGGTGCCCTGGCATCTCTGGGTAGGGTTACCTTTCAAGAAGCCTCCCTGGAGCCAGGGACAGACGGACTGGGGGTCTTTGTATCGTAGGCCACAGGACGCACACCACCACCACCCCTGTCCCCTCCAAGTTTTGGTCTGAGAAGCCGAGCATCAGAGAACCCTGAACATGTGTGTCTCTGGAATCCTGACGTCAGCCCTCCAGACCTCAGTGCCACCGGCATTGCGTCTCAATGGCACTGAGTGTGGGACTCTCAGGACCACTCTGGGTTACGAGGACAGCAGATTTGGGACTGCAGAGCAACACGAAGGAAGGAACCTGGGCTCCTGCCACCATCGCAGGAGCTCATCTGAGGCCTCGGTCACACAGCCTGTGCGGTCTCTATCTGGCCCTCCCTGCCAGCACTGCCTGGCCTTTCCCCTGTCTGCCCCAGCTGGGGGGAGGGCAGAGATAGGCCACGCAAGGCCAGAGGGGCAGAAGGGATATGCCCCAGCAAGAAGCGGCCAGAGCTGAGGGCCACACCTGGGCGCTCCCCTATCTCTCACAGACACAGCCACCGGCAGACCCGGGAGAGAAACCGGCAAGAGGGAGCTGTCTCATAGAACTGCTGGTTCAGAGTCATACAGCCTGCTGCAAGTGCAGGTCCATTTGTGGCCGATGCAGGGGGTCCCAGCAAGGCTCTGCCCAGGGACAACGCCGGATGATGGAACAAATGCCCTGGGGCGCCGGGCACTCACTGTAGAAGGTGGTCAGGGCCACGGGCGGCTGGGCACTGAAGTCATAATGCTCGTAGTCGGAGTCGGAGTCAGAGTCCTCGGGGGGTGGGGCCCGAGCCTGGAGGGACAGCTTGGGAGCTGGGGAGAGGGCAGAGCAGGGCCAGGGACAGAGGCACAGTCAGAAAGAATGGTGGGGGGGGGGTGAGCGGGGGACGTGGAGATCCGGGCAGAGCAGAGAGGCAGGGACTTCCCAAGCCCCCTCCACACCCCACCTCAGATTCTTCCACCCTTGAGAGCAGGGGTTCTCAACCTTCCTCATGCCGGGACCCTCTCCTACAGTTCCTCAAGTGGTGGTGACCCCCCAGCCATAAGATTATTTTCATTGCCTCATCACTGTCATTTTGCTACTGTGATGAATCAGGTGGCCCCAAAGGAGTCTCGGCCCACAGGTTGAGAACCGATGCTGTATACAGATGCTAATCGGTGGACCAGGCTCGGGGGCCATCTCTGTGAAGATTCACCCTCGTGATCACTCTGGGAGGGAGTGCATGCTTAGCCCACCTGACAGGTGAGGACTCAGAGGCCCAGTGAGCAGAACCTGTGGTCCGGCTGTCCCCTCTGTGGGTATCTGGCACAGGGCAGGATTCAGACAAGTGGGGGCTGTGTGCCGGGCACCACAGTGTGTGACCACGTCCTGCCTCGGTCACCCTGCGCTGGACTCTTCCCCATGGACACCGTGTCCGTCCACGCAGAGGGCGGGGTGAGCGAACGCATGTTTTCCAAGCTGCACCTTCTGATCGCTGTTCCTTTCTCCTCCTCATTCAGAACACACAGGCGCAAATGTGGTTCCCGGGGGTCCCCATCCTTTCCTAGGGGTCCTCGGCCTACACCAGCCCCAGCCTTGAACAGCCAGGATATCCGGACAGACAGGCCACCTACTCACCCAGGTCCAGAGAGGGGCTAGACGTGCTCGAGATCCCACCATCACAGGTGGGTCTCTATCTTACCTCCAGCGAGGGCCACTGTTAGGGCTCAAGGAGAGGACTCAACCCCCAGGACCCCGAGACTCCCAGAGGAATGACATCCTACCTTCCTCTTTGGGGATGGTGCTGGGGGGTTCTTGGTAGCTGTTGACCCCCGCCGGGGTGCTGGAGGGTGGGGTGTTCACCATTGCAGGGAGGGCTGCGGGGAGGACAGGACGTCATGACAGGGCCTCGTTGCCTTGGCCAGGTTCGGTTCTCCCCAGAATGCCTCTCTCCTCTCCACGCCCTCTCTACACGTGGGTCCTCTGTTCCTCTCTGCTGGGACCACCTGCTCAGAGCATGCTGGGAGAATCCTCTCCCCCTGGGGCATCTTTGTGGAGATCGGGGGGCAGTGCTGGCTGGGCCATGCTGGCCAATGCTTGGGTAAGCATTCCCACACATGCCCATGTCTCTCGGAGCAGCCGCATCTCTGCCTGCTTCTTCCCGACCCTGGGCCTGCCCCTGCCTCCCAGGACACCTCACCTACCGTATTTTCCTTTGGCCTTCAAGAGCAGGATGGCTATGGAAATGAGTGAGCCCAGGAGCAGGACTCCCAGAACAATGCAGGAGATGAGGAGGATGGACT
Source organism: Nesogale talazaci (assembly GCA_004026705.1). Lineage (NCBI taxonomy): Eukaryota > Metazoa > Chordata > Mammalia > Afrosoricida > Tenrecidae > Nesogale > Nesogale talazaci. The sequence goes on along the minus strand of PVJH01005995.1, from coordinate 68,569 downwards.
CCCAGGATTCCTTGCTCTCTACTGGCTCAGCCACAGATGATTCTGGAAGCAAGAACCACACACCTCAGGAGGAAAGCAGCAGGGGCAGAGCTTTTTCCCCCTCACCCTTCTCCTGTCCTCTCCGTCTGCTCCACAGCCCACTGCCCTCCCCTGTCCTCCCTCCTTCACTACTGTCATCTGCTGCCAGGGCGAGAGAGGGATAAAAGGACTCCCTGGCCTGACATGTCCCTTTGGTCCAGCCCTCCACGGCCCTGAGCTTGTGGACCATGGTGCCCTGATTCAGCACACAAGAGGTGAGCGTCCACTGGGTGCCTGGAGCCGCGCGGGGCCGATGCTGTGGAGGAGCTTGGAGGTTACTGTGAACCAGGCATTGGGAGATGGGACTAGGAATCTGATGACATCACCACAGGTCTCCCAACCCCAAACGGAGATTCCTGCTGTCACAGAGGTGTGGTGGGGACAGGAGGAGGAGCTGGAGTTCCAGAGGAGAGTGAGCCCTCATTTCCATGTCCAGGGCCCATCGGTCCCTGCTCACAGGACAAGAGGCAGGAGCAGGCTGCTGCCTGCGGAGACGGCAGGGACAGGCCCTGGGGACACACTGCCCCCCTCCCCTCCTGCCTCTTTCCAGTCACCGAGCTTTGGGGGTCTCAGGGGAGGCTGGAGGGAGAAAGCGTGACCAGTGGAGGGTGGTCTCCCTCTGCCCCCAGGAAGCCTCAGGGAAAGGGAGTGGGTGTGTGTGAGTATGAGAGGCAGTGTGTGTGAGAGAGTGTGAGTGTGTGTGAGTGTTTGCCAGTGTGTGTATGTGTAAGAAAGGGTGTGAGAGTGTGTGTGTGAGAATGAGAGGAGTGTGTGTGAGTGTGTGAGATAGTGTGTGCGAGTGTGTGTGAGTGTGAGGGAATGTGTATGACGGTGTGTGTGATGGTATTTGAGAGTATGTGTGAGAGGCAGTGTATGTGACCGTGTGTGCATATGCGTGTAAGAAAGTGAGTCTGAGAGACAGTGTGAGTGTGTTTGAGAGAATGTGAGAGGAGTTGTGTAAATGTGAATGTGAGCGTATGAAAGAGTGAGTGTATGAGTGTGTGAGAGATAGCGTGTGTGAGAGTGAGTGTGTGTGTGTGTGTAAGACAGTGAGTGAGTGAGTGGGGGTGGGGTGAGTATGTGTGTAAGACAGTGAGTGTGTGAGAGTGTATATGTGGGTGGGTGAATGAGTGTGTAAGAGTGAGTGTGAGAGAGTGTGAGCACACACTTGAGCACACATCAGTTCCTGTGGGTGTGTTTGCACAGGGGTGGTGTCAGGCAATGCTCGTCCTACAGCCTGTAGCATCTGCTCCAGCTTCACACCTCACCCCGGAGGGCCTGGAGAAGGGGGGAGGGCCCTGAGCTGGGAGAGGGGCCATCCTTTCAGCTGCACCTGGGCTGCAGTCCTCAGTCACCAAGGGGATCGAAGTGTGTGTGGACGGGGAGAGACGGGGAGCCAAGAGACCCCGTGTGAGGGGCTCACTGTGTAACCAGCACCCCAGCCCCACTGCGGCTAGCCCACCCATCTCGTAGAGACCCTGTCTCATACAGATTACAAGGCTGTAATCCCTTAGAGGAGCAGGACCCTCATCTTTCTCCCAAGATGTGCCTGGTGGGCTCGAACCTCTGACTTTGGGGTCAGCAGATACTTTTGTTTCTTTACCCAACCATCCTACCAGGCCTCTTTCATTGACTCCAGACAGGGTTTGTCTGTCCAAATGAGGTTCTGGCCACGTGCTGCATCCAAATGAACTAACGCTAAGGTCACCCGAGTCTCCCTGGGGGGAGGAGGTGTCCTTGGGGGCACAGATAAACGTGATGGTTGGACAACGTGGAAAAGAGAATGACCGTCACTGCCCTGTCCGTGTATGTGAAGACGGCTGGGATGTCAGATGCCTGGCTGTGTTTATTTGTTCCACAGTCAGCAAAGAGTAGCTTTTAGAAGTCCCGCAGTATCCCTGGGAAGGCATGGCGGTCCTCTGCCCCGTGTTAGAGCCAGAGGCTCAGAGAGGTAAAGCAACAGCCAGCTCTCAAGGGGCGGAGGTGGGATCTGAACCTAGGGAGTTGTGTCTGTGCTGGCCACCCACAAACAGCTGGATGGATGAATCCAGAAAGATACGGAATCCCGCTTCTCGGATGGGACCCCCCAGCTGGGCACTGCAGGGCCCCTCGCCCATCCAGCTGCACCTCATCCTCTGTCCCAAGGTCACCCCGAACAGAAGGGCCATCAGGACCCCTCTCCCCACAGGCTGCTGGGAGGACAGAAGGGGCAGTGCCTGGAACACTCTGACCTCACTGACTCTCCCTCTGGAGTTCTGCCACCTGAAGGCCGGGATCACCCCAGCTCTGGCAGGAGCAGACCAGCTCCAGTTGGGCCCCCGCGGCAGGCAGGCAGGCAGGCAGGCAGGCAGGCGCTCTCCAGATTCTGGGAGCTGTGGGGCTGGAGTGGAGGGGTGGGGCAAGGAGGAGTACCAGCCCGCTCCACAAGGCAAGGCCCCTGGCTGGAGGTGGGGACACACACACACACACACACACACACTATGCAGCCCAAGATACTCACCTACAGTGACCGGCAGAAGGCTAGTGGGGGCTTCAGCAGAGGACAGGTTGTGCAAGCCTGTCAGAAAGCACTGTACAGTTAACACAGCACACACACACAGTTCCTGACCACCTCCCGTGTACCTGGCCTAGGACTAAAGACAGACAGGATCCCCGGCCTGAAGGAAGCATCCAGCTGGGGGCTGAGAGGTCAAAGCTAAAGAAATGCCTCCCCTCTCCTCAGATCAATACTGAGAAAACTCGGGGGTCAAGCCAAAGGGACTGAAGGAAATGTTGGCTGTTCAAATACATCCCTGGGCACCTTGGAAGAAAGACCTGGCGATCCACTTCTGAAACACCAGCCCCTAGGAAGTCCCGAGGCCTGGTTAGCCACGCTGTGTTGGGACAGACCCCAGGGCACTTGCTGCGGTCTGTGTCATTTGCTGGGGACCGCCCGCCCCTTTCTCAGACCTCGGCTGGGTGCTTGCCACACCACCTCGGGAGGAGGTGGCCGCTCTCCTCATCTGAGGTCCTATTTCATGGGTCAGGAAGGGAGGGAATTTGCAGGGTCCTGTACCCAGTGGTAGCTGGTTTCCCAGCAGCCCTGAGCAGGGCTGGCCTGCCGTCATGGGGACTGACTCCGGGGAGGTGAGGGACTGTCCACAGATGTCTGCCTGGAGCTGGAATTCACAACCAGGCATCCTGACCCCCCCTCCCCCACTACCGGGCTGCCAACACTGTGTCCCCAGACCTCATCCCCTTCCCAACCTCTCTGCCTCACTGACATGGATGGGGCTGAGCCGTAAGGAAGGTCATGGCTGTCAGGAGTTGGCTAGGCAGTGGTGTGGGTGACAGTCCCTGAGTGCTGTTGAGTCTGTTCCGATGCATAAGGACCAGTGGACATCAGAACAAAACACTGCCCGGTCCTGTGCAAGCCTCACAACTGCCGTGTGTGAGTCCCTGTGGCAGCCACTGGGCTGGCCCATATCGTTCAAGGCCTTCTTCTTTGTCCTGCTCCTTCACATTACCAAGCAGGGGCTGGTCTCTCCTGAGAGCACGTCAAATGATGTGAGAAGAAATCTCTCAGGGGCTGAGCCCCGGTGGCATAGTGGTTGCATGCAGGACTGCGGCCCACTGGCTTGGTAGTTCAAATCCAGCAGCAGCTCTCCAGGAGCAAGGCTGGGCCTCCTACTCCCACCAGAGGGCAGTGATGCCCGCCCCCCTCCCCCCAAAAAAGAAAGAAATCTCACTGTTCTCCCTGCCAAGGAGCATCAGGGCTATACTCCTTCCCAAACAGAATCGGCGATGGAAAACGCCCTGGCTTGGCCCAGGGGCACCGTGGTCCTCAAAGTGGTGCCCTTGCTGCTCAGCACGTTAAAGAGGTCTTGGGCGACAGATGGGCCCGAGGCGCTCCATCCTTCGATCGCTCGGCTACTGCGTCCATGGGCGTGGATTGGGGATCCGAGCAGAACAAAATCCTAGACAACTTCAACCTTTTCTCCAGGGGATCTTGAGCTTCCCCAAGGGGCCCAGCGGTGAGGCTTCCCGGAGCTGCCGCCAAGCGATGAGCAGCCATGAGGGCTGCGACCCTTTGCTCTTCGTCGGCAGGTGTTTTGAACCCTCCTCTCTTTCTCCAAGCAAGGTGGCGTCGTGGGCACACAGCGGGCTATGAAGGAGCCCTCCTCCCCTCCTGCTGCCGCGTCCTCCTGCAGGTGGTGTTGGCAGCCTCTTGGCTGGCTTGTAAGTTCAGGATACATACTATAGGGTGGTGGGGGGGACTTATCATCGGTACCCCTGAGACTCGGTGAAATATGATTGCCTGCACCTCATCAAAGGGGTGTGAGGCTGAGGTGGAATTGAGGCACATAACGCCCTCCATCGGCGTGGGGACCCCACTAAGTGAGCTGGGCATGACCTCACATGCACCTGTAGCCATCAAACGTGAGGGGGAACTCCCTTGAGTGCGGAGAAGCCAGGGACGGCTAGCCCAGGGACGTAGAACTGGCAGATGTTGGACTTTGGTTTGAATCTCTTGCACTGAGGGCGCCGCCAGAAGGGTGGCCGGAACGACCATGCACTCGCTATGGGAATGCCCTCCCTGCTTCTTGAGGACATGCAGTCATCTGGTAGACGTGGCTCTGCTTGTGAATGAATAGTATGGAAAGCTTGCCCTATCGTGAGTATAAATAGTGACCCCTGCGTAGAACCGGTGACTGGATGCCTCGTTCCTTGGGAGTATGGCAGGGGTGGGTGGGGGGGGGGATGACAAAGAATGTTCTAAAACGGATGATGGGGATGATGGGACAACTCTTCTAGATGCGGTGTAACTGTTGGGTGGCATGATGTGTGAATTCGATGCCAACAAAACTGTTAAGAATAAGACAAAAGCTTCACAGCATCCAAAAAAATCAGATGAGTTGAGGGCCTGCCACGTGATGGGGAGGTGGTATTAGCAGCAGGACTTCCTAACGCGATCAGTAATGTGTTTTCCCTGCACGTGGTTGCCAGCCTGGGGATGGGCATATTGACAGGGACCACTGCTTAGCACGGTGCTCTCGTGGCCCACCCTCCATTCAGCCCTAACTCATGAAGACCCTCTGGGGCCTGCACCCTCCCCTCCCAGGTCCGGTTGTGAAGCACACGCTTGTCATCAAGAGGGGCTTCGTAGAGGATTTTCAGCAGCGGGGCTTTCTTTCTAGCGCATCTTCTTCTGGAAGTTCTGCTGAAATCCCTTCGGCATCATAAACCAAAAGACGAACAAGCAAACTCCCTTCCATTCTGCCTCCTAGACCAGAGGAGAACTACCCCTGTGAATTCCCGAGTCCGCAACTCTGCCGGAGTAGACAGCCTCATCTCTCCCCCGTGGAGTGGCTGGTGGTTTTGAATTGCTGACCTTGCTATTTGGCAGCCCAACGCCTAACCCACCTCCACTGGCACATGGGTGGTGTCTGTGCATGAGACACATTGGCTGGGATCAAACCCATATCTCCCACATGGAAAGCAAGTCTCCTGCCACCAAACCACCACTGCCCCCACTGGGCATATACTAATGTCTTCCTTTATAATCAGATTCATGGTTCCGGGGCTGAATTGAGAATCTGTGATCAATTAGTAACGTCTGCCTGGGCGCAGTAAGAGCAGTAGTGTCTCTTCCACCAGTATTTGACATCCCTGACCTCATCCTCGGTCTGCAAGTTCTTAGGACATGGATCTAAGTGGGTGTGGGGTGGGAGGGTGAGGTACCTGAACAGAAGACCTTGGCTGCCTGCGACTGGCTGCAGAGATTGGAGTTGTTGAACCGCCAGGAGCATTCAGCGAGGGTGGCCTCCCCTCCTGTGCACGAGTAGTACATCCTGCCCACCAGGGAGTGCGGCAGCCCCTTGGGCACGCTGCCCGCAGGCCCACAGCCCAAGGACCGGCAGAGCACCTCGGCCTCCTGCGAGTACCACTCACTGTCACACACTGTGCTCCAGACCCCACGGAAGTACACCTCCACCTGCCCATGGCAGGGGTCAGTACCCCCGGTCAGACGCCAGGACTGGTGCTCTGCAGGGGGGACAGTAGGGGGAGGGGCCAAGTCAGGAGCATCTGGGTCAAAAATGGCTTCCAGATTAGCCCTCCAGTCCTGGCCAGTCTCCAGCTCCTGTGCTCCACCCCCTTCTCTCTCTCTCTCTCTCTCTCTCTCTCTCTCTCTCACACACACACACACACACACACAGGCGACCCTATGTAGCAGGGTGAACGTGTCCAGAGAGTGTACTGCGGAGGTCTGTTCTCTCATGTAGCCACCGGTGGGTTTGAACTGCCCACCTTTGGGTTGGCATCCAAGTGCTTAAGTGCCGTACCACCAGGGCTCCTTCTCTGCAGCCCGGACCCTCGCTACCCAAAGTGCGGTCCAAGGACCAACAGCCTCAGTTTCGCCTGGGGTCTTGGTCACACGGGGTCCCTGACCCTGCCACAGGCCTGCTGAGTCACAACCTGGGGACATATAGCCAGGGCAGACCCGAGTTCGGCAGAACCTCCTGGTCTACTTCCCGGCCTCTGTCTCCCTGTGCTGGCTGCTCTAAGGAGAGGCCCCCTTGGCTTATTTCTCCTCTCAGGGTGGAGAAGGGCGCCCCCACCCCCCTAGATTGTCTAGCGGGCTAAGCTGGCCTGACAATGAGCCTCTCAGGCAGTGGTGGGATTCAGCCGGTTCCTACCGGTTCGCAGAAACATTACCTAATTTTTTGTTGGGCTCAGCGAACCAGTTGCTAACATGGCCCTTGCAATCAGGGTTCCCTCTAAGGTGAGCAGCTGTGGAAATTACACAGCTACGTGCCTCGCTCTTTTGTAAAAATCTCCTGCACAACAAAATACTCTAGTCCCCCCCACCCCCTCCCCCCAGTAATATTCCCTCTCTCCACAGGTATAAAAAACCAGACAGAACCAAGCGGAGAATAAATGTGAAGATTATTGCAAACGAGGACACCAATCCACAAACAATATGGAAATAAGCCACAGTTATATTTGGGGGGGGGGGTCAGCTATTATTTAATATTTTTTTCATTAATATTGAGAACACTTTCTTGTCACGAAATCTAGTTTTGCATACCTCTTTCATCGTTCTTATTTAAGGATTAACTCCAGGAAATAATAGACCACCTGGGGGTTATCTCTCTTTTTTATATACTTAAAATGGTCATCGTGGCCTGGAACCGGCTGTTGGTTGATTTGAATCCCATCACTGCTCTGGGCCATTGACCATCTTTGGACCTGAGTGAGTTTGAGCGACCCCCCACCCCCTTCTTCCAGCCCACGACCCACGGGAGCACCGACCTGAGCACCGCACGCCAGCGTCCTCTTTGTGGCCGCAGTAGCCGGCCCCGGGGAGTCCCGGGCAGTCCCACAGGTAAGCCTCGGACCCGGAGCAGTTCACCTGGTCCCGGTGGATGGGGCCGTGGCCCGGGGCGAAGTGCAGGCCGGGGAGGGCCTCGACGGCCCAGCCGCAGGCCAGCTGGCCACACACCACGTGCCCGTCGCTCAGGTCCCAGGAGTCGTCGCACACCGTGCCCCACCGGTCGCCCTCCAGCAGCTCCACGCGGCCCTCGCACCTGCCGCCACCGCCCACCAGCCGCACGGCTCGGGTCTCTGCCTCTGTGAGGGGGTGGGAGGGGAGGGAGGGGGGAGGTTGGTTGATGGTGGGGCACAGGGGGAGGGGAGGCAGGTTGTGGGTGGGCAGGACTGAGGGTCCTGAGCGGGCCCTGGAGGAGGTCTGGGAAAGGGGCACAGTGCTAGCCGCCCCCCCCCCCGTGCAAACCTGGGGTATTATGTAGGGGCAGGGGTGGGGGGCGGTATGTAGAGGTGGATGGATAAGTGACAGTGAGTGGAGAAACAGATCCAGTTAGGATTGGAGACTGAGCGTAGATCCCGCGGGGAAAGAACAGGGGGCGCACCCGGTTGGGGAGGGGAAAGTGGGTGAGCAGGCCCCTGGGTGTTTCCATTGGGGGGGGTGTGCAGGGTCAAGTCCAGTGGCCAGGACTGGGTCCTGGGGAGGAGGGGGTGGGGAGGGCGTACCTGCGCAGGTGACCTGGGCCACTGCCCAGTTGCCGCTACACTCCTGGTCCAGCACCTGGCAGACCTGCCACTCGGCGCTGTGGCACAGGATGGCAGGGGACCGGGTGGCATTGCCCGCGGAGGGCCCAGGCGGTGGCTCCGCGGACGGCGTGACGGGCTGGACTGGCCTCTGCGCCGCTCCGCAGCCCACCTCGCGGCACACGGCCTCGGCGGCTCGGCTGTCCCACAGCGTCCCGCACACGGGCTCCCAGGCCGACCGGAGCCGCACCTCCACCGTCCCGTCGCAGCGGCTGCTCCCGTTCACCAGGCGCACACTCAGCTTCTCTGCAAACGTTAGACGGGGGGAGGGGGGGCAGGAAGGAGGGTGCTGTGACCTCAGAGCGTTGGACTCTGCCTCCTGGACCTCGGAGGGCATGACCTTGAACACACCACACCCAACCTGTCTGGAAGCCACACCTTCCCAACTGCAGCGGCCACGGCACTGGCTCCTCCCATCCTCTCTCCCTGCCCTCTGGTGCTCTGACACTCAGCCGGAGGTGCAGCCAGGAGGTGGCCCTAGAGGTGGGCATGCATGAGCTAGACCTGGGTGACAGTGTCCACACGTTCTCCTTGGCCCCTGCCTCTAGGGGAGTTCTTGGGAGCACGGACGGCTGGGTTTGGGGTCACACTGGGAGCCACGAGGTCCCGGGCAGAGCTCTCTAAGGGACCTGGGACCCTGCAGGATGTCCCTAAAAATGTCGTGGTTGGGACCACGCTGAGGACAGATGTCCAGCTGACCCAGCTCTCCGTTCCTCAGAGCCCCCGTTTGGGAACTATGTGCCTACTCGTGCCTACCGTGGTACCCCAAGAGCTTTGGTCAAAGTTGCCCCTTCAGAGATGCCCGAATAATAAATAAATGGCCCCACCCCTCCCAAGCACAAGTCTGTCAACTCTCTTTAAGCTTCTCTGAATGTCTTGGCCAGGTGTTTGTGTGCCAACAGCCTCTCCCAGCTATCCATGACCACCCAGTTGATGCCCACTCACAGTGAGCCCCTAGGACAGAGTAGAGTTGACCTTTGGCAGGCTGTCCATCTTTACAGGAGTGGGCCACCACCAGCACCCCCACCCCCACCATACTCACTGCCCCTGAGTCCGTGCCAACGCGTAGGGACCTCGACACAGCATGGCAGAACTGCCCCTGTGACTGTCCCAGACTAACTCTTCATGGGACTAGACAGCCCTGAAACTACAGTTCCAAACTGCTGGCCTTGCACTTAGCAGCCCAATCCCTAACCCCCCCCCCCCCCACGTCACCAGGGCTCCAGGGGAGCAGACAGTCTCCTCTTAACTCCTGAGGAGCATCTGGTAGATTTGAACCGCTCACCTTGTGGTTAACAGCTCAGTCGGCAGCCTATTGAAAATGGGAACCCTAAAATCTGGTGGGTGGGGGAGTTCTCGTATTAGTGTGGGGAAGAATTGTTATCTGAAGGCAGGGAGCCTCCTGGTCCCCCCGAAGCCTATTTCCCTTCCCTGCCTCTCTGGGCGGCACATGCTCTGCCTGTGGACCCCCAGACAGCCTGATTGATTCCTCACCTGGTTCCCGAGACTCACTCTCTTCACTGCTGGAGTTGAGCTGGCCGGAGGGGGCTGGAGATGGGTGACCTACAAAGAACCAGTGACAGCCTGGTGGGTGGGTGAGGCTGGGAGTGCAGTGGCAGCCCCCCACCCCACCTCTCTCCACTGTTCGCATGCTCAGAAGCTGGGGGAGACCTGGGAGGATGTGTTCTGCCGATAGCTTCCTGAGCCTCTTTATACTACAGTCCCATTTGCTGGTGTGCGCAAACAACTTGCCCGTGGGACAGGGTATTGCTGCCCTGTGTGTTTACCAGACTGTCATTCTTCACGGAAGTAGAAAGAAAGACCTCGTCTTTCTCCCCAGGAGAGGCTGCGGGTCTGGAACTGCTGCCCTTGTGGCTCACAGCCCATCACACAGTCACGACCCCACCAGGGCTTCCCACGGGTGACAGCGCTCGGGGACAGGTGGTGAGGCTCAAATGCGAAGATGTCGGCAACATTCCTGATGGAGAGGAAAAGCTCTAAGCTCCAAGCAGTAGTTAGGATGAGAAAGGGGGAAAAAAGGAGTTTGAGAATTTCGTATCAGACTTTAGGAGCCTGGGATGGATGATCTGGGTTAGGAACCATTCAAATGCCTCTCTGGGCATATCATGGGGTGGGGTGTATCATGCGCTGGGTGAGTTTATTATCTGCCAGGCCTTCGCCTCTGTCTTTCCACGACACACTGAGGCTGTGGCCACAGGCTCAGGCACAGGACCCGACAGGGTCTTCCTCTGTGGTGCGCGGGGTCTCAACATAGCAGCATTGAACAGCAACAATACAACGAAGGAGGGATTTGTAGCCCCTTGTTACAGATTCGAACACAGAGGCCCCAAGAAGAGTACGCACTGGGGTCCCCATGCTCTTCCAGAGGCACTGTGCTCCAGGAGGCCAGCCTGAGTGGGGAAACTCAGCGTCGTCCTGCCTGGCCCTCTGACCTCCTTAGGTGCAACAGCCTGGGAAGCCCCAGCAGAGCTGAGAGGGAGGGAAGCAGACTGTGGATTCCTGTGTCTCTTCTCTGAGGTCATCCTGCCTCTCACAGTGGCCAATTCACGGACACTGTCTCCTTCCAGGGCTCAGCGACCCATACCCTTCCTGATCTCCTGTGTCCCTCACCTGCTCCTGGCCCCTGCAAACTGCACTGCCTTCCATAAGCCCTCTGCAACCCCCTCCAGTTTCAAAGGGAACACCTGTTTCCTGTGGGGACCCCTGCCGTCCCCCCTGAGCTCACAGGTGGCAGAGGCAGGGTTGGGACCACTCACAACTGCGATGAGCTGGCTTGCAGAAGCCCTGAGGGAGGGCCACGGCAAGGGCCCGCTATGTTAGCCCAGCCGCTCTTGCACACCCCCACAGCGGCCCACTGAAAACTGGCTGCCAGATGGCAGAGCCCTAGAGCTGGTTTCCTGGTTGGAGCATTCTTTGGAGTCCCTGGGTAGTGTGAAAGGCAACGCACTTGGCAGCTCACAGAAAGATAGGCAGTTTGAGTCCACCCCAGGCACCTTGGGAGAAAGGCCCGGCAAGCAATTTCTGAAACAGCAGTGACGGAAGCCCAACCAAGTTCTTCTCCTGCATACACAGGCTGAGGGTGTGTGTGTGTGTGTGTGTGTGTAGAGGAGGGTAGGAGTGGACACGGGGATGATCAGTGTGTGTTCTATGCTGTTGCTATGGTGATGAGAGAAGGTTCGTCTTTCTCAGACAACTGCAAGATGGAAGGGGATTTGACCCAGCTGAACTAGGTGTGGGCGACAAGAAGGCCTTTGTGTGCGGTCAGCTTGGAGATCTTGGAGTGTGCTGGTGGCCACAGCCTGACCTGACAAACACAGAGGCTGAGACCATGTCGGGCTGCCCCAGTTTCACTCCTGAAAGCTCATGTGTGTGCCCAAACACAGCCTCCTCCTCGACGACACTTCATCATCACCCTGACCAACAGCGGTGGTCGTCAGTAGGGTATGCTCACTCACTGGCTGGGGGCAGAGTGGGGGGCTGTCCAGCCTGACCTCTGCGTGGAAACGTCATTGCAGAATGCAAAGTGCAAACCCCCCAGCTAGTGTCATATTCGGAAAAGCAAGGGTCCGACACTCCCCCGTTCAGTGCCTGAAGGAGAGACGAGTCTTCTGGGGGTGAGGGTGACAGTGTGTGTGGCTTTGTGTGTCCCCATGCGTGGAAGTATGTGTGACCTGTGTGTGTGTGAGAGAGAGAGAGATAAGGTGTATGCATGTGTGTGACTCTGTGTGTATGGCCATGTCAGTGTGACTGTGGCAGTCACCTAGTCAGGTGTCAATTTGAGGATGAAGAGTGTAGGGGGCAGTCTAGCCTGTCAATCTGAAGATAGCCAATGAGATCTCTGCGTGGGCATGGCCTTCTCCTCTGAGAATTCTGGGAAATCTGGCAGCAATTCCTTCTTGGAGGCAGCAGACACTATCTCTGGGCTCACTCCCTGCAAGACGTTGCAGCTGACAAGACACCAGGCAGCATGCTGATAAACCCTAAGCCCTGGAAGCTAAAGGAGCCATGGGGAGACCCCTGCCAGTGCTGAGATCCTTCTACTGCCACTAGATATATAAGACTCTGCTCCCACTGGATGGTAATCATCCTGGCATCACTGCATGTGCTTCCTGAGTCTGAAGAAGACTTATGTATTGTTATCAGACATATGGGCTAATATCGGATTTATGACCTTGAACTGGACTGGACTGGGATGTCTTCTCAATGTTCAATTGCTCTTGTATAGAAACCCTTCTCGTATATACATGTGTGTGTTCATGAATTTGTTTCTCTAGCCTACCTGGACTAACACAGTGACCATGTATGTGAGTGTGTGACCCTGTGTATGACCATGCATGTGAGTATATGTGAGTATGTGTGTGAGTTCGTGTGACACTATGCATAAGTGTATATGACTATGTGTATTGGAATATGGCTGTATGTAACCGTGTGTGTGAGAGAGAGAGAGTATATGTGTGGTAAGTATGCTTGTGGACAAGGATGTGGGTAAGAGAGACCATGTATGTGTGTGGCTGCATGTGTATGGGACTTTCATGGATGTGTGTGATCATGTGTGTGTGTGAGTATGGAGGGTTTTTAAAAATCTATGTATTTAAAATTTTTACAAGGCAACCTTATCACCTTCAAAACCCTCTCCTAGTCCATTTGTCAAGACTGTGATTCCATTCTTGGAAACATTTTTCAAACTCATCTGTTTGGATGGCAGCACCTCCCTCGTTTTGTTTTGTTTTTTTTCCCTTTACCTGGTCTACATCGTCAAATCGCTGTCCTTTCATGTCCCTCTTCAGTCTTGGAAACAAAACAGAAGCTGCTCAGAGTGAGGTCAGATGAGTAAGGTGTGTGGGGGCAAGAGAGGCAGGCTGGTTTTTTTCTGAATTGCTGGCGCACTGAGATGGCTGCATGAGCAGGTGCATTGTTGTGGTGACAAAACCAGTCCCCTGTAAACTACAATTCAGACCTTGTTTCCTGAATATTCTCAGAATCTCTAAATAGAAAGCTTGATGAGCAGTCTGACCTGGTGCAGTGAACTCCAAATGCACTACAAGTCTACATTTTATTGCCCGTTAGGGAAGTTGATGGATGCCCAGAATGAGGTTTGTCATCAATTGACATTTCACCTTTTTTGAAATGACAAGACCACTCTGCGGCGGTCATATATCTGTGTCAATCTCATGATTGGAGGTCTAGGGGTGGAGTTTAGCCTGTTAATCTGGAGATAGCCATTGAGTAGCCAATGAGGCCTCTGTGTGGGCATGGCTTTCTCCTGAGACTTCTAGGAAATCTCACGATATTTCCTTCATGGAGATGAAAAGCCATCTCCCCAGTTTTTGGGAGTCAGTCTCTGAGACGATGAACGAGACAAGACAAGATGGCAGCATCTGTGAAGCTGGAGGAGCTGGAGAAGAAGCCACACAGCCTTACTCTGATGGAACCAGACCTCTGAAGCTGGAGAAGCCACGTGGAGACTCCTGCTAGCGCTGAGTTGCTTCTACCACTGTATGCTGTTGATGGACCCTGAGCCATGGAAGCGAGGAGCCATGGAGAGACCTCTGCCAGCACTGGGATTCTGCACCCACTGACCTGTGACTTCATGAGTCAGATGGAGACTTTATAGACTGGTAAAGATGGGGGAAAGAACATATGGGCTAATATTGGACTTATGACTGAACTGGACTGGGTTGGGATGCTTTCTCAATGTCCCATTCCTCTTGTATATAAACCTTTCCCTTATACGTATGTATGTGTCTATGAATTTGTTTCTCTAGTCTACCCAGACTAACACATACTCACACATGAGTTTTCCCCACAGTGTTCTCCTTGTAAACTGTGTTCAACATTATAATAGTTTGATCATTTTCCCCCACCAGGAAACAAAATTTCACAGCTGCATGCTGTTCCCTTAAGTCAACCATCACAGAAAATGAAGTTCAAGAAAAACGACTTTTACGAAAAAATTCACTGTGAGCAGACAGAATCTTCCCAGGCGATGCCACTGGGTGCACTAGCTCAGAATGAGTTGTTCATAGCTCACCCAGTAGGAAAAATGCATACTATGAAAGCTCTTCTCCACCCAGCACAATTCCATTGTTTTGTTTTTTGGGGGTGGGTGGTGGTTGTAATTCCCTCATATGTGCATGACTGCATGTGATTGTGTTTTGTATGGGTCTGTGTGTGACCGTGTGTGCAGTTGTGCCTATGAGTCTGGTTGTGTGTGGATGTGTGTACGATTGGATGAAGGTGGCCAAGGAGGAGTGCTGCAGTCTCTAGTTCAGCTCCATGCCTCCGTTCTTCTGAGTTTGAGAAATGGCTTTCCACTGCAGACCAGAGACCCTGGCGGCAGGGCCCAGCACGGCTCCAGTCTGTATCCCCAGGGTGCCCAGCACCGTGCCTGTTAATTAATTCCGTGAATGAAAGTGTGAGTGGGCGCTGCCAGTTCCAGGGATGACTGTCACAGAGGTAGTTCACTGATGTCAGGCACGCTCAGGGCTTATTTTCTCTGCCACAAGCGTTCCCCCTCCCTGACCCCAGGAAGGGGCCAAGCTTCTGTGTTCTCTGGCTTCTGGGCCTCAGGGACAAAAATCCAGACTCCCCCTCCCCCCCAGCCCCCAGCCCTCAGACCCAAAGCAGGCCTCCTATGTTCCAGACACCATGACCGCCCCTCCCATCACCTCGCTTCACTCCCCCCACCCCCCTCAACAAACGCATTTCAAAAGGAAGCTTTGAATGGAGCCTGATGGCATCCTGGTGGTTTGCTGACCATAACAGGCAGCTTTAACCTTTCCCATCAATACACTTTGAGACATGAAGATCCCTGAACACAAGGGCATTCATCACAGAGCAAAGTGCTGGATGCTGGCAGTGGGGGAGGGAGGGGGAGGGCAGGAGTTTGAACAGCAAAGTGTGGAAACAGAGCAAACACCCATCTGCCAAGGGGCGGCTGAACAAGATACAGTGGGCCTGCAGTGAGGCTCCGCTGCTGCCTTAATAACAACAACAAAAAAGAATCCATCATTTTACCCAAAGACTTAAAATTTGGTGATATTTTCACTGGCCCTTTTAAAAAAATGGGTCTGGTCTCTTAATTTGAAGAACTGAAAAGACAGTAAGGGAGAATGCATTTGTCAGGGCTCAGAATAAAAGCTGTGACCGTTCTAGAACTGAACCAGGGGCTGGTTCTGCATTGTGTCTTTGAGTCTGTATCCCCCATCACCTTTCTTGTCGAGTACATGTTGTACCATGTAATTGTTTATGCTTCTAAGATGTTAACAAAGCATTCTGGACTTTAAAAAAAGGAAGGCGATCAATGGACTCCTATCAGAGGACTGGCCCTGACACGTGGCTTGAGGAAAGCGAGATGGAGAGACTGCGTCAGAGGATACTTGTGTAAAACCACCTTTTGCTGGAATGCTGGCTGGTTATCTGAACATAAACATAAGCAGGGAAGCACACACACCAGATTATGAAAAGCTCTTCTGCCTTCATCCTGAAACTCATTGAATGAGGGGCCACCATGGGGAATCCCCCCCATGATGGTTGAGCCAGCGGGAGCCGTTTTGAACCTCTGACCCATTGAGGGACAAGGAGCTACCCTCTTGAAGCACTTAGCCATTGCTGGGCAAAGGGCGCTGCATTTTTATTCTGCGCCAGGGACTGGGAACGGCGCAGATGATCCTGAGACAAAATCGTGCTGATGGAGGAAGAAAGGAAGGTGAGAGATGAAGTCAAGGAGTAAAGAGAGAGAGAGAGAAACCTTAATGATGGTGTGACTGAAATACGTTTGGAGACCTTCATTTACTGATTCAGCATCGTCCAACAGAAGAGGCAACTGCAAACGTCTATTGATAATTAGAACGTGTGACACAGAAATCCAGGAAAATGCAAAGTTGTCAAAACCAAAACGGAACATGTCAAGGTAGATACCAGAGGCTATTGAGTGGCCATGTTGAAGAGGAATGGCACCACCTTCCCTGTCAAGAAGAATCCTTCAAGATCCATCCGGTGATATGACGCTGTCGGTGAGAAGGTACTCTGCTTCCTTTCACGAGGAAGACCAGGTAATATGACTATGATTCAAATGCATGCATCAGCCACAAACGCCAACAATGAGGAACTGGAATTCCAGAACACCCCATTGTGCTCATGGAATAGCATGAGCAACCTGTCCAGTAGAATAAGGGGATCGCAAGTGCTTTAAAACCGGGGCAGGAGCGCCCAGGAGTAGACCCCGTCAATGTCCTCATTCCATCTGTGTGCTGAGCTCATTGATCTGAGGTGCTGGCAGCCTCAGGATTGGAGGGAGACTCGTTCATCATGTGCGAACGTGATCTGAAGACGGTACAGCCTTGCTTTCGGACAGTGGGAGGACTTGGAGCACTTGCTGATGGGGATTAAAGGTCACAGCCTTCTTCAGGGATTGCAGCTCAGCATCAAGAACATCCAAATCCTCCCAAGAAGGCCCACCGACGGCATCATGGTAGGTGCAGAGAGGGAAGTTGCCAAGGATTTCACTTTTGTCGGATCCACAATCGATGCTTATGGAAGCAGCTGTGGGGAAATCGCACGGTGTATGGCACCGGGCAAATCGGCCGCACAGCTCTCCTTCAGGGCTGGCAAGTCAGGGGTGTAGCTGTGAGGACTAGGGAGCCCCGGCCCCCAGTCATGGTCTTGTCAATCACCTCCGATGCATGTAAAAGCTTGACAACAAGAAGGCAGGATCGGTGCTTTGGGATTAGGGTGCTGGCCCCCAATACTGACCATGTCACCAAAGGTCAAAAAAAGGAACATCAATGCTAGAGTATTCCTTAGGAGTGAGGATGGTGAGTTTGTCTAGGCCCTTGGACATGCTGTCGGGGGAAACCAGCCCCTGGAGAATGACGGCATGCGTGGGAAAGCAGAGGGGCAGCAGAAAAGAAAGATCATCCATGAGAAGGATCGACACAGTGGCTGCCTCCATCGGCTCCCACATTAGCCCGTGTCATTCTCACACCAGGTCCCCAGGGTGGGGAGGAAGAACGGCCCCGAAAGGCTGGATTGCTTACCCAGGATCCCAGTGCAGGAAAAGACCAGGACGTGGTGTTTGGGTTCTGACCCTACTTTGCCACCAAAATATAAAACCAAACTTGCTGCCATCATCGTTGCCGGCGAGATGACCGGGGGGAACTTTTTGCCTTTTCTGCCTTCTCATAAAATTTCTAACTCGACTCATGTAGATCATCTGAGTGATCAAATAAAAACACCGGGCTGAGCCACGGCGGCGTAGTGGTTGTGCGTGGGACTGCGGCCCACTGGGACGGAGGTTCAAATCCAGCAGTGGGGCTGGGCCTCCTACTCCCACCACCGGAGAGCAGTGATACCCCCTCCCCCCAAAAAAAGATAAAATTAAAAAAATTAAAAAATAAAAACACCCCCCCCCTTTTTAAAAATGAGATCTTATGCAAAAAGCCTTTGTCGATTGCTGAGGTCCTGTGAGGTTCCTGCCTATGATGCTGGGTTAAAAAGCTAGGGTTTCCAGAGCTTTAAATCCTTTCTTCCTCTGGACATTTCTCTGAGCTAGATACGACTGGACTGAGCTAGATACTCACATGACGGGTGAGAAAATGTAGGGCCCAAGAGGTCAAGGGACTTCCCAAGACAACAGGGTTCATCGATGGCAGAGCAGGGCTTTGAATGAACCCAGACAGGGGTCCTGAGCTCACGGTACTTATCGCTAGTGCTGTCTAGTCGGTTCTGACCCATAAGGACCCGATGTACAATGGAAAGAAACAGGGCTCGGTCCTGAGCCCTTCTCACAACTGTTCCTATGCCCGAGTCCATTAGTGTAGCCATAGAGACAATCTGTCTGGTCCAGGGCCTTCCTCCTGCTCACGGCCCTCCCAGCTGACCAAGCGGAATGTCCTTCTGCAGGGACAGGCCTCTCCTGACCACAAGTCGCAAGCCCGTGAGATGGAGTCTCGCCATCCTTCCTTGCCTCCAAAGAACATTCTGGCTGTTCCTCTTCCAACACGGATTTGCTTGTTCTGTGGGCAGTCCAGGTACCTTCACTGGTTTCCATTTCCATTTGCTAAGAGCCTTATCCGCCTGCCGTCCGTCAGTGCGTCCTTCCCTGGTGACTTGCCTGTCACCTTGACGTCTGGGACTTCCAATAGCAGCAGGGCCACCCATGGGGGCGACACTCCAGCAGCACTTTCAGACAGAGGCAGATGAGGAAGAAAGGTCTGACACGCGACTGGACACAGCCAACTCCCGCCAGAAGCTGAGCCCCCGGGCCTGGAAACCCCTCTCTGCGCACGGTGGCCACGACAGGGGACTTGCCGTACGAAGGTGCAGAAAGGTGCTGCCTAACCGGGCAGGGCTCTGTGCTGCTGCCCGGGGGTGGGGGTGGCAGCGAGACGGCATGGATTGGGCAGCAACATCCGAGGGCTCATAAGACGCGCTCGGCAAATACATGAGTGGCCTACAGGTTGAGAGTTCGAACCTGCCCAGCAGCGCTGCAGAGGGAAGTCCACCCCACGGTGGACAGGAGGACCCCTGCCCTTGTGGGCAAGCACACCTGAGACCGGTCGCCCAGGTGAGATCAGAGGAGCAGCGATGTTTGGAGGACCTGCGTCCGGGGTAGCAGAGAAGGTGGAAGGGCCGTGGGAAACCCTCGAGAGGGTGTGGGAAGCAGGGTGGTCACGAATGAGCAGAACCAGGCGCTGTCTGTCTGTGAACAGAAACCTTGACCCGGTTCATAAGGACAAGTGCAAAGCAGAAGTGTGCAAACCAGCGGCTCTCACTGCCACCCTACAGGACAGGGTAGAACTACCTCTGTGGTTTACAGGACAGTCATTCTTTAGGGGAGGAGAAAGCCCCAACTATCTCCCACAGAGCAGCTGATGGCTTCAAATTCCTGACCTGGCAGCTAGCAGCCCAACATATGGGCACTATGCTGTGAGGGACGGAGTTGGCCATCAATTGCAATGTCCTCGTTGTCCCTCGAGCCCTCCCCTCTCCTCCACACGTATTCAAACAGCTCTGCCCAAGCCCAGGCCTCCCAAGGGTGCTGAAGCAAAGAGGAGGTGAAGGGGCCACAGACCCGGCCCTGGAGGACCCCAAGACCCCCTCAATATTCCCAGGGGTCTCCAGCTGACTGGACGCCATCTCTGGGTGAAAGGCGCAGGCAGAGGCGTGGAGGCGGTGGGGGTAGAGCCCCTCTGCTGGAGGTGATAGGGTTGGTGAGTGAGTCCAGGAAGTCACTGCTGGGGGTGGTGACCTTGAGCTGGGCCCTGAAGGTCAAAGCAGACCCATGTGGGCGGAGCACTTCCTGTGTGTCATAGGCTCCGTGGCCTCGGCGGCGCTCAGAAGCCTCGTGGCAACCCTGTGAAGAGGGGCTCTGAGGAAACCCAAGAGTCTCAGGGAAATGTCGTCCAAGGTCGCTCCGCTAGAAGTCAGGGCTGAAGCCCAAATCGGTACACCATACCCCAAGCCAGTTCCTGCGACTGGAGTGGGCCGACTCCCAGCCACGCTGGGAGAAAGGGCAGGTCTGCCCTTGTGCCCGCGATGCTTCACAGGAGTAGAAAGCCCTGTCTTTCTCCTGAGGCCCTGGGGCTTCAGATGGCTGGCCAGATGGCTAACACCCCGCAGGGTAACCCCCACACCACCAGGGCTCCCCCAGATTCACTCTTCTCCACCCCACTGCACCACTGGATGACCTCAACAAGTGACAAGAGGCAGCAGGCCTCCGGAACTGGGACACAGCCCGGGCAAGGCCTGGAAGCCTGCAGGGCTCCCAGCTCTGGGTGTGTGAAGTCCAAGGGCAAAATCCCCCCAGCAAGTCTCCCAGAGTAAATGGCAGGGGTGGTTCCTGCTTCTGGGAGGGGGGAGTGGAAGGCTGAATGCTGCTGACCACACATGTTGCTGGGGGTGGGGGTGGGGGGCTGCCCCCACCCACTGCTCTCAGGGGCCTACGCTACCAGGGTGCTGGAGTAGCAGTTTCTGGGTGAATAAAATTTAAGCAGAGACAGGGGCCCCAAATTCAAAAATTCTCTCTGGGGAGAAAGGTGGTGGTAGGGGAGATTCTGAGACCTTTCTGAGGTGGTGACCACAGGTCTCTGTTCCCTTAGGGGAGAGGTCTCCATATGCCAGATGTCCAGAAGTTCTCGGAGGTCACAAGGGTCCCTGCTGGGAGACACAGACCTCCCCAAGCAGGCGAGAGAGTTCAGCTTGAGCTGAGACCGAAGGACTCCCCAGGTCAGCGGCCGTGCCTACCCCAGCAGGTAGCACCAGCTTCCCTCCTCACCCACCATCTACCTCCTCTCTTTAAATAAACTGGTGGAGCCACTGGGCCAACCTGTCCCTATCGGCAGAGGTCTATAGCCTCATGGGTCCATATTATGAGGTGTGCCAACAGGTCCCCTGGGACCGAGTTCAGGGAATTGGGTTCCTGGAAGGGAGGTGACATCTGAACGCCTCTGCATGGTATCTCTGTTACCCTACACAGCACCCGCCCCCTGGCCCCATGAAGACTCAGTTCTCCAGATGTGGAAATGGAAGCTCCGAGGGGCTGAAGGACTCCCCTTAAGTCACAGTTGTTAGCAGGGGAGCTGAGATTCCCCGGGGGGCTAACTTGGAGTCGGCTGTTTGTCCCTCCTACTGTCCGTGTTACCCCACACTCTGCTTCGAAACCCCCCTTATCTGAGCCAGGAGGGACCGTTTGCTCACCCTTCCGCTCAGCCAGGGTCGGACCAGGTCGTCCTGGGTCGTTATCAGTTATCAGGGCTGCCATGAGGTGGGACAAAGAGGCTGGGGAGAAATCCAGTGAAAGGGAATAACTCTGACACTGCCCATCCGGGACAACTAGGAGGGGCTGCGGTGGGTGAGTAAGAGTTCTCCAAGATGAGAAATTGATGAGGAGAAGATAAGCAGGCCTTTGTGGACCAAACCAAAAAGCTGAGTGGTTTTGTTCTTACCTTGGGAGGGGGGGGGGGGAGAAGAGGAGTGGTACTGGCCTCTTTGACAGGGACCCGTGCCATTAGGGATTGTGTGTTGGGGGAAGGATAAGGCTTTTCTGATCCCTGAAAGATTTAAAGGCCCCTGACTTACGGAGGCAGCTCTACCCAGCCAGATAGTCTCTATGAGTCAAGTTTTGTTTGCTTTGTTGTTTTGTTTTGCTTTGGGAGAGGCCCCCTTTGAAAGGAGCCCCGGTGGCTCAGTGGTTAAGGCTGAGGCGGCTAATGAAAACGGCAAGGCTTCTCACCCATGCGCTGCTCCTCCGGAGGGAGACGCAGGGAGACGCTCCCTCAAAACCCACCGCCATCACGGCGTCCACACTCATCCTACAGGACGGGGCGGCATCCCCACCCACGCCCAGAGCGATCCCAAGTCGACCTGTGCATCTGTTCCTGGCCCATGCTGTGCTGTAGGGTCACGGCAGGTCGGGATCAATTGCATGGCGGTGGGTGGGGTGGTTGTGTGTGTGTGGGTGGGGGGGGGGGGAGGTTCTGGGAGAGTTTAGCAGTCAGAGTCCCACCTGTCCCTGCAAGGCCGATGTGTGCATGCATGTAATCCTACAGCATTTCCCCCATTCCATCTCGCCGGCCTGGCGGCTCTTTAGGGAGGAAAGCTCTTGGGAGAGGGAGAGCCCAGGGACTCTGGGTCCTGGTGGGGAAGTGATTCAGAGTTTCTAGAACAGTGGTTCTCAACCTTCCTCATGCCGTGACCCTTTCACGGCTTCTCATGCTGTGGTGACCCCCAAACCATAAACTTATTTTCATCGCTATTTCATTACTGTCATTTTGCTACTGCTAGGAATCATAGTGTAAACATCTAATATGCAGGATGTATTTTCACTGTCGCAAATTGAACCCCATTCAACATCATTAAAGCATACCGACTGATCATAAGGCAATATGGTATTATATATTGTGAAATGTTTGCTTTCTGATGGTCTTCCCCAAAGAGGTCCCGACCACAAATTGAGAACTGTTATTCTAGAACATTCTGGGGGTAGAGGAAGAGAGAGAACCAGCAGGTGGAGGGCTGTGTCCCATGCTTCCACTTCCAGATGCCCTTGTGACTGGCTGCCAGGTTGGTCCTACTCACAATGACCTAGGTGTAGCAGAAAGAACTGTGCCTGCCCAGCCTCGGGCCATCTTCAGGTCTCCTTAAAGTCTAACCCATGTATGTGTGTGTGTGTGTGTGTGTGTGTGTGTGTGTGTGTGCGCGTGAGAGAGAGAGAGAGAGAGAGAGAGAGAGAGAGAGAGAGAGAGAGAACCAAGAAGGGGGGCTGCGTTCTGCAGCCATATGGACATGACCAGAACTAAGTGACTAACACTGATCTACAGAAGGCTCCAGGGAAGGGTGAGAGTGTGGGGAGGAGCCTCAAAGGCCTTCCCAGCTTCTTCTCGGGATGGTTTAGGAACGTTTCCAAGGTCCCAAGAGAAAGTGGTCAACCTGGGGCTATCAGACCCAGCGTCCAAGTTCGCACAGCCACCTGACTGACAGACTGCCCCAGCCAGCGTGAAGCTCACTCTCCTCCACGCCCTGACAGCCTCAGACGGGGACGCCCCCCCAGACCAGAACTCTCTCCTTCGAGCCCAGAAGGCTGTGTTGTGCGAGGACTGTGGATGAAACATCTTCTTGGTCTTTGCACCTCTTTTATGTGGTTGTTAGGCCGTTTTTACAGTAAGGATGACTAACATGTATATCACATCGGAACTTTCGGCTCCAATGGGCCCGGTGACAATGAGCGCTGGCATCACAGAGACCAGTCCTTGCCGTGACCTTGGGTCGTTGAGTGGGAGGGTGGGGTCTATTGGAGTCTGTCTGACTCAGGGGTGCTCGTCCGGTCTTTGATGGAAGGCTGCTGACCAGACTGTTACACACACACACACACACACACACACACACACACACACACTCCCACTCCCTTATGCTCACTGCCTGCATTCCCCTAATCCATCCGTGAACCAATGTTTTCCAAATCCAGGGTGGGGAGAGGAGGCGATTCAAGACGCAAGATGAAAAAGCATGAATTCACAGGAAGCAAACGAGTCCTTTCCCCATCCACCAGTCCTTCTGGTCCCACGAAGGGGACACCTTCACACGGCTCAAAGACCTCATGGTCACGAACCACGAGGGGAGAGCTACCGCAGGCCAGGACGAGCCAAAGCTAACTGCCATCGCCTCAACGCCAACTCGCGGCGACCCTGGAAAGGGGAAGAATGGCCCCTGTGGGTTCCCCAGACTGTAATTCTTCTCAGGAGTAGAAAACCCTCTTTTCTCCGGGGGTTTTGAACTGCCACCCTTCCGCATCTTGGCCCAAATCACAACCACGATGCCACCAGAGCTCGCTCGGTTGGGATGACAGGCTATGGATTTGTCGAGGCGATTTTCAGTGTTCTGTTTATTCGTGTGCATATATTCTCCTGACTGCCAGGGGTAGGTATTTTATAGACATATACGATAGCGGCGAAAGATGCCTCGCCTTAAGTAAATGTAGGGAGGCTTCAAAAGAGAGCTCATCTTTTTTTTTCTCCCAGATGATGGTTCTGTAGCATTGCTTTGGGGTGCGATTGGATCCCCCAAGTGTTCTGAGCATCCATTTGTCCTACTGAAACGAGGACAACGCCTGGCTGGACCCTGCACATGATGCCAAGGGCCAGCGATGTCACATAGGTCATTGGAGATTTCCAGTTTGGAAAGGGAGGCTCAGGTACAAGCGTGGTAACTTCTAGGGGAGCTCTCAGCCTTGAGCCTCCTCCTCCCACAGACTCCCAGGGTATCTTGCCTGCTGGTGCTCCCCCGTGGCCCTGGCCCCCCTCAAAAGCCTCACGGGATGGTCGGTCAGGACCTGAAACAAATTTTCTAAGGGGCCCCCTGACCCCTAACACACAGTCCAGCTGGGACACTCCACCAAAGAGGAGTGCGGGGGATTATGTCTCCCCACAGCCCTGTCTAATGTCTCCCAAGGACTGGGACCTGCCCTGTGACTTCCTTCCCCACTATCAGCCCCGCCTCCTTGCTCTTGGGGTTCTCTCGGCCCCCATTTTGAGACAGAGAACCTGCTCGCCACAGGAGCCTACAAGATGGGGGATGGACACCCCCGGATTCGCGGTGCATTCCCTCCCTGTCCCCTGAGGCTCCGGCCTCCTCTCTCCGTGGTGCTGGGCCCTTGCAGCAGGATCCAAGGGGCCAGGTCTATTCCCCCAGGGTCACACAGCCGACTCCCTGGACCCAGTGCCCGCTCTGGAGGTGGCCACGGGCTCTGTGACAGCAGGGAACCCCAGAGACGGGAGTTTTGATGCCATGTGGACCTTCGACCCACTGGGCACCCAGTTCCCAGGACAGCTCAGTGAAGGGGTGGAGGGCGTGGTGAACCGTCCTCTGAGAATGTGGGTGCCTCTCTGTAGACAACATGAGGTGTGCGGGTGTATAGGGCGGTGTCTCCCGCCCACACCCACGTTCCAGGGCTGAGATAAAGCTCCAAGTGTGGACTCAGAGGGTCAAATGAAAGATGGGGTGCCGGCCCACTGCTCCTTCTGGAGCAGGCCATCTCGCTCCTCCTCTGGGAGCTTCATGGGCTTAAGCAGTTGATGGAGGGGGAGAGTGGAGGGGCGGGCAAGAACTCCCACTTTGTAGCCTACGAGGAGCACCAGACTGGGGAGTGGGGAATATTTACAAAACACAGCTTGGAAGGCTGTCATCACCCAGGCAATGGCCCGGCCAGCATGGACCGACACACATTGTGAGTGTGCCCCGTTGCTACAGGCAGGGGCTTTCCCTGCAGACCAGCTTGTGGAAGCCTTAAGCAAACCCAAGCAGAAGATTCAGGAAGAAGAAGGAGTCTGAGCTCAGACCCTTTGGGGATAGTGGCCTCATCCACCGTGGTGGCCCAGGGATCCGCAGGAGCGGGCCCTTACCACACCCCTTCAATGCCTCACCTTGCAGGATCCACCTCCAAGCTCTGCCCAGACAGTCCCTTCTGCCCGAAATATCTTTTCTGTTTCCCTTTCACTGACTATTTTGAAGTGCAGATGCACGGGCAGTGGCAAAAACAGCAGAGAACAGACCCTTGTACCATGGCCCGCTCCTCCCCGCTCCACCCCCAAGGTGGCATATTGCATGGGTCTAGTTAACAGGGGTCCTCAAACTATGGCCTGCGGGCCACATGCAGCCCGCCGAGGATATTTATCCAGTCCACCAGGTGTTTTTGCCGTTGCTTCCTGTCCTGCTTAGCAGCCGACTCATCCTGGATCCGCAGTGAATTTGTTCATAGTTTTTTTTTTTTTAATTATAGTCACAGTTGAGGGACAGTGAACTGGCCCCCTGTTTAAAAAGTTTGAGGACCCCTGGATCTGACCTAAACTGGGCGGTTGACTCAAAGTCGTCTTCCCACCAAACAATAGTTGGCCTTCCCTAGTCGACAGCAACAACAGCTGCAACAACAGCCATCTGCTCGTGAAGAACGGTCTCTCTGGGATCAGACTGACACAGCGACTTGACAGAGCAGGGAGCAGCTCGTAAGGAGGGCAAGATGGGGACCAGGGAGAACTCAGAGACTGGCGCCCGGGCGGCTGAGCTGCACACCGGGAAACAGTTGCCTGGGTGTAGGCATACGACGTCTATTCTCCCCACAGCAAAGGCAAATTTAAAAGTACGTCAACACAAAATCATAATAACTTATAAATGATCAGGCGTTCACGGGGGAGGAGGGAGTGGGGAGGGAGGGGGGGAAATGAGGCATGGAGACCAGGGGCTTACATGGGAAGCAAGTGTTTTGAGAACGATGAGGAAAACAGATGGACGGAAAGTGCTCAGCACAATGGATGCATGTGCCGAGTGTGATAAGAGTTGCATAAGTCCCCCAATAAAATGATTTTTAAAATAAAAAAATAAAGAGAAAAAAAATTTAAAGTACATCCACCAGGAGCTGGTGCTGGCGGAACACAAGCACACAGACTTCAACTTGGAGTCCTCCATCAAGCTCCTGCTTGGCGTCCGTCACTCAGTCACCACCAGGAAAACGTGTCATCTTTGACCTCGACTCCTGCTGCTCTCCTCCTCTGTCTGAGAGAGCCCTCTGGTCCCGCTGGCCAGGACTCCTCAGACACAGGGGCCCCTCCTCCTGCCCCAGAAACGGTCCCATCCCAGCAACGGAGCTTCTGCGAGTCCAGCCAAGCAGCTGAGGACATGACTTTGCAGACCCATGGATGTGAGTGTACAGTCAGCCTCAGCCACCAACCCGCCAGACACAGAACGCAAGGTGTTTCCACCCATACAATGGTGCTTCCCCCAAGGGGGCTGTACAGAAGAGTCAGGACTCGCATGCTTGGAGAAGGACACGCGTTGGCCCTCAGGGCGTGACCACCCCATCCACCTCTGCTCCATGGGACTTTGGGGGGCTTGTTTGTCCGAAGTTGACGGCCAGGCCTTCCTTTCCAGGCCCTTCTGTGTGGGCTCCCCTCTTTTGGTGAGTGGCAACACCAGGGCCTTCTGAAGAAAGCTGAGCCCCTCGTAATGGATGCAGGGGTGGTGGGTATCATCCTCTTGGCTAGCTCTGTGGTCACCTCCATCATCGCAGGCTGACCCCTTTCTCACATGCCAAAGGGCAGAAGGACAGACCTGCCTGTCACACATCCCCACGTCAGCCCAGGCCCTGGCACCGGGTCGGTGCCGATCACAGCCCCTGAGCCAAGCTGACGGGCCTCTTAAATGCCACCTTGATGCTTCCTTCTGGGTGGGCTGGGCTGGGCCGTGTGAAGCTGGGCAGCCGCTGGTGAAACCATTCCTACCAAGTCTCCCAGGGACGCGTGGCTCACAGTCTCCATGAGTGATTGCCTAACCAAAAGAAATGGATGGTGTACCTCTGCCATTGCCGCCAGCTTTGATCAAAGATTCTTCTGTTTGTTTGTTTGTTTGTTTGTTTTGGGGGGCATCACTGCCCTCTGGTGGTCGTGGGAGCTACCCAGCCTTGCTCCAGGACAGCAGCTGCTGGATTTGAACCACCAAGCCCGTGGGCCGCAGTCCCGCACTCAACTACAGACGCCACCCGGGCTCAGCCTGATCAAAGATTCTACAGAAGGATTCTGATCAAAGGAGGGGGGCGGGGAGCGTGAAGAGAGAATTTCAAGTGCTCACGGGCTCCCAATTTTCTGGGGCTGTGAGGCTGGAGGGGCCCCCCAAAGGGTGACCTCCAGATAATCCTTAAACTGTAAACCAACCAGTCAACCAAAAATCTGATCCCCTGAAGTCCCCTTCACACCTAAGCATAGAGCTCAGCTCAGCGAGACAAGAATGCCGGACCTGAGCACCCTGCTCTTTGCAAGAACCCTTTGTCCGGGATGGAGTTGATACAGCAACAGCCTTTAGAGATAAGAGATGTAGGGGGTGGGGGGAGTTTATGCTAACAGGGGAGGAGCACTTTCAAAAGGACTGATTCCACAACTGGGAGAACGACATCAAGGAGGTGTTGAATAACTCTCTCTGTTCTCAACAACAGCAGAACGAAAACAAACCATTCATCAAAGAAGACTTCCGGCATGCCCAGGACCTCAGAGACCCTGCCTGGACAGTGATGAGCGAGGTCAAGCCCCATCGAGGGGCATTTGGGAGAGGTGCCCTGCCCCTTGAGAGAGCCCAGGAGGATGCAATAGTCACGGTTTGGTGTTGGGAAGCTCCCCGGGCTGCAGGTTTGGGGGCTCAGCTCAAACCCTGGCGCTTAGTCACGACAGAGGCTGGACAAGTCTCTCGTCTTTGCTGAGCCTTGTCTTCCTCTTCTATAATATGGGGTTGCCAATCAATGGAGTAGTGAGTTCTCTCTCTCTCTCTCTCTCTCTCTCTCTCTCTCTCTCACACACACACACACACACACACACACACACACACACACACACAGAGTTTTGCTCTTGCTGTGTCCCATTTAGACACTCACACTCTGAGCTCGGCCGTGTGGGACGATGAGTGCATACACCATCTCAATCTTCTTCCCGTCAGGGACGCCTGGGTGGGGGTGTTTGGTGTCTGCAGACAGACTCAGGTGGACCCTGGCCGTGCCCTCGCTACGTGCTGGGCTGCAAACCCTCTGCTCCGCTGTTGGGAACCAGCAGCCAGCCAGCTCCTCCAGGGGAAGCCAGGCTTTCGACGCCTGTGAAAAGTCTCAAGAAAAAAAAAAGAGTTGATACCAAGGGCTCAGGTAGAAAGCAAATGCTTTGAAAAAGATGATGGCAACATCTGAACAGATGTCTGTGACACAATGGATATTGTAGGGATTGTGGTCTGAGCCCCCAATAAAATAAAATTTGAGAGAGAGAGAGAGAGAGAGAAAGAAAGAGAGAAAGAGAGAGAGAGAGAGAGAGAGAGAGAGAGAGAGACTCAGAAACCCTAGGGCAGTTCTACCCTGTCCTACAGGTTCACTGTGTGTCTGCATCGACTCGGTGGCAGTGCGCCCGTTACTTGTGGAGCCGGCTCAGAGGAGCCTGGGGGTGCTGTGGTTAAGCGCATGGCTGCGTAACCAGAGGGTTGGCCCTTTGAGCCTCTGCAGCCTCCCTGCATGAGGAAGATGTGGCAGTCCACAGAGAGGGACCCAGATGCCCAGCCTGGCCCGAGGGGCTGTCTATGAGTTGGCATCTCACTTGGCAGCAGTGGGTTTTCCTTGGCCTCATTTGAGGCAGACACCCGAGAAGGGGGGCAACCTCCCTGGGGTCACACAGAGCCGGAATTGAGACCCCAAGTCAGTCTGTCTTTAAGTCCACCTTTCCGTGCTACAGGATGTGGCCTGTGCTCTTGAAGGGGGACTCACTTTGGGGTGAGGCTCCGAGGTAGATGGGTCTCCTCTCCTCATAGCCGGCCCTCAGGACCTCAGGGAAGGTCTGGGAGGGAGGAGCGAGGGAGGGCTCGAGGGAAGGAGGGAGGGGGGGAGGGAGGGAGGGAAGTCACTCAAATAATTTGTAAAGCAACCTCCCTGCCAGGCAGTGAATTCCAACTCCCAACAACCCTCTCGGTGGGTTTGTGGAACCTCAACTCCTGAGGGGAGTTGAAAGTCTCGTCGGCCACTCAAACCCCGGCCAATTCGACAAGTCTGCTCCCTGCCTGCTTCCTCAGAACCCAACGCCAAACCCACTTCCGCCCAGTCCCGGCCAGTTCAGGCGACCCTGCCGGCTGCCCAGTGGAGCCCTCGCTCTGGGCTTCCTTGGCACCGGTCTGTGTGGAGCGGACCGCCAGGCCTCTCTCGGCGGCACAGCCGGCTGGGTTCAAACCATCCACCTTCCGGTGAGTCGTCGTCGAGGGCAGACCACGTGCAGCACCCGGAGGGCCCCTGAGGGTCCAAGAAATGACGCAAACATTCAACAACAGTCCACGACCTTTGGGGGAACTCGGGGTGAGGGTGACCCCGTGCTCTGCGGAGCTGTGCTGCGCCCCGTGTGTACGATGTCTGCAGCTGTGACTTCGGAGGGGGACACCAGCTCTGCCATGCGAGTCGCCTCTGGGCGGACTCAAACTGCCAGCCTGCCGGTTTGCAGCAGCGAGGAACTTCCCACTGGAGTCTCGAGGGGCTTCCTGAATAACGTCCCTTCTCCCTCTCTATGAGACTCAGACTCCATTTCCTTAAACTGAGGGCGGGGGAACACGTAGGTGGATCCAGCGTCAATGGTAAAAACACAGTGGCTGGATTTCTGTCCAGCTGGGCAGGCGGCTTCCCGGGACCCCACCTCGTGGAGGAGACACTATCCACCCCCGTACCCTGTCGGGATCGCCGTTCCCCAAAGGGTGGTGCATGTCCACAGATACCTGAGGTCACCCGGGAAGTCACAGAGCTTGGCTTTGAACGCCACTGGATGGCGACACCTGGGTTACAGCCCCTTGTGCCCCTCTCAGGCTCCCTTCTGCCCAGAGGCAAAGTCTGGCAAGGCTTCGAGTCTGCCTCCCCTTGGAGAAACAGGGCTGGCGACGGCCTCCAGCTGGAACTGAGCAATGTGGCTTCGTCCCCGCAGCTGCAGCTTCCATATGAGGATTAAAGCGAGACATCCTCTTTAAGGGAGGGGTATAACGTGGCTCCTCAAAGCACATGCAGGCTCGCTGCGTGCCCAGCTGACTGGCCACCATTTGGGCTCCACAACTCTCCAGGTGGCCCCGTGCTGGATGACTCCCTGAGCTCCACCCCCTGGGATGGGCACTTGTGGGCAAAGTGTCAGTTGTGTGTTGGGCATCACGCTCTCACCTGTGACTCAGTGGTCCCCCTCCGTGCCACCTCTGTCTTTGTGGGGAGGAAAGCGCTGAGAATCTTTGGCCCTGGGACAGTCTCAGAGACCTTGGAGAAAGGGGAGGCACGCTGCTTTCCCGAGAAGCTGTCTGTCCTGCAGGCTCTCTCGGAGTCAGAAGTGGCTCAACAACAATGATATTTGGTTTGCTGTTGAGAGTTTTTCTCACAGATGGGACTGAGCGATTGGTTTTGGTCTTTTCTCACAAGGCATCTCTCTGTTCCAGAGCCTGGGGGGCAGGGGGGTGCCCTCTCCACCCTCCTTGTGCCTGGGAGGAGGGAGGTTCTTCAGCTCCAGAATCCAACCCCTCTAGGGAAGGCTTGCCCACCTCTTGTCATCCCCTACACTGGGCGACAAGTCAGTTGGCACATCCGGCTGCTAGCAGAGGGGTTGGAAGTTCAAGTCCACTCAGACGTCCCACAGAAAGAAGTCCGGTGATCCACTTCTGGAGAACTAGCTATCCAGACCATCTGAGGACAATTGGACATCCCCTGACAGAAAGGTCACCAGGAAGAGGTGAGCCCATCGGGGTGCAGTGTAGCATCGATGAAACAGACAACTTTGCTCTCCTTCTCGAATGCTTCCTCCCACCCACCATCATGACCCCGATTCTACCTTACAAACAGCTAGACCAGACCGTGTACACGGGTACAGATAAGAGCTGGAAGCACGGGGAATTCAGGACAGAGAAACCCCTCCGGACCAATAATAAGAGCAGCGATACCAGGAGGGGAAGGGGGAAGTGGGGGAAGAGAGGAGGAACCGATCACAATGGGATGTAACTCCCTTCCAGGGGGACAGACTATAGAAGAGTGGGTGGAGGGAGGCAGCAGTTAAGAAATGAAAAAAAATTATGAATTACCAAGGGTTCCCAAGGGAGGAAGGAAAGGTGAGGGAGAGGGGAAATGAGCTGACCACCCAGGGCTTGAGCAGAAAGAAAATGTTTCGAAGATGGTGAGGGCAACAAATGTCCAAATGTGCTTGACACAATGGACGGACGTGTGGACTGTGATAAGAACTGAACGAGCCCCCCAAACAAATGATTTTTTTAAAGATTGATGAGTCCCCCAATAAGATGATTCACACATTTTCAAAATAGAAAGGAAAATGATGATGGCAACATATGGACAAGTATGCTTGAGACCATGGACGGTCGGATGGATTGTGGTAAGAGCTGTGTGAGCCCCCAATCAAATGATTAAAAACTTTTTTAAAAGACTGTCTGGGGCACGGCTTTGCTGTGACACCACTGGGCCGCTCTTGAGTCAACAGCCGCTTGAAAACAATCATTTCTCTCTAGATCACGGGCCCTCCCTGGACCTCCACCATCCCAATAGCCAGGCCAACTCCCCTCCGTGCCAGTGAGCTGAGAGCAGGAAGTCGACAGAGCAGAGAGGTGCCTGGCACGGACTGCATGCTCCATTCTACGTCTGCGAGTCGCAGAAGGCGCAGAGAACTCAGAAGGGAATTTTCTCTGGGTTTCACTTTGCCCAAATCTGGGCGACAACGACCCCGGGTGAAGGGCAGACCTAGATGATGAAACGAAAGGAGAAAAGAAAGAAACCAAACATCCTGCCTGCCATGGAGTGGGTTGATTCTGATGCCGTGCCACCCTGGAGGTAAGTTTTCTATCCATGAGGTCCCAGGGCCAACCCCACCGAGGATGTAAACCCAACCCATTTCTCTTGAGTCGATGTCCACTCACAGCTAACCCCTGGGATGGAACAGAACTCCTCCCCTGGGTTCAGATCGACTCCAGCGGCTGCAATGATGGGTACACACACACGATTGTGTGGCTGGCACGAGGCCGCCCGTGCTTCGTTCTGTGGTGCCTACGGTCCCCGAGAGTCGTCAAGTCACTGGCCTTTTGAGTGGCGAATCACTCAGGGCTCCCTGAAGGGTGCAGATGGCATGAGGGACCAGCAGGCCCATCAAGCGGGCCGGGAGTCACATCGTTGGCTTGGTGAGGACAGCAACCGGGAGAAACGGCCACCCAGCCAGCATGTTAGAGATGACTGCCTGTGGCGGGTCCAGGGCTTGGAGGTTCAAACACGCCCAGGGGCAGGTGCCTTCGCAGACAAGCCTGTCGATCGGCTTCCCAAAGTCACAGCCTTGAGAAACATTATGGGATGGTCCCACTCTACCCACAGGGGGGTTGCCGCGAAATGCCAGGGTGTCAGGCCCACAAGCGTCCACCGTGGGCGTCAGTTCACAATCACTCGGCAGCAAGCCCTTCATCCAACGAAGTTGCAGGAGGAAGGCCAGGCGGGACTTTAATAACAGGACACACCGTCGCCATTGAGAGAAGCCTGCCCCTTTCTGTAAGATTTTCCTGTTCATCGTGTGAAAATGTCACTTTCTTTTCATTTCACTTTTTGACAACACCCCACCCCCATGTAAAAGTGCTCTGAAAACACGAAGGCCCCTTTATAGGGGTAAGAACATAGGGATGATTTGGTGAATGCAGCGGGGTCGAGGTCACACGTCGGCGTGACATGGAAGTCACGTGCCATCTGTGGGTGGGTGGGGGTGCGTCAGGATGTGGAAGGCTTCGAGTCCCTCCAGGATGCGGAGAGCGGTGGATCTCAGCTGAGATTCCAAATTAAAAGCATCAGAGAGCTTCCTACCTTCTGTCGATCTTTTTAGATTGTTTTAGAAAAGTGAATCCTCACTACGTGTCTAAATTCACGTTTTCACTTTTGATGCCTTCTCTGGGAAACTGGTGAGCTTTTTGTTTCATGGGCGTATTGAAAGCATTTATCAGAAAATCAAATTCATATCCATTTGATATTTTTTCCAGGTGTCGCATTTAAAAAGTGCTCATGCATACTGTATAATGGAAATTTGTTTCCACTCCACCACCCCCCTTTTTTATAGTGGTAACTATATTGTAAAGTAGAGGGGTTGAAGGGGGATACCGATTATAAGGATCTACATATAACCTCCTCCCTGGGGTAGGGACAGCGGGGAAGTGGGTGAAGGGAGACAGCGGCCAGTGTAAGACAGGACAAAGTAATAATAATTTAATAAATTATCAAGGGTTTATGAGGGGGGATGTAGAGAGGGAGGGGAGAAAATGAGGAGCTGATGCTAGGGGCTTAAATAGAAAACAAGTGTTATCAGAATGATGAGGGCAGCGGCTGTACAGATGTCTGACACACAATGGACTTAGGTATGGATTGTGATAAGCGTTGTATGAGCCTCCAATAAAAGGATTCTTTTAAAAAAAAGAACATCAAGTCAATGTTGCTCCACGTATTTGCGACCTAGTTCTTACCTGTGTACAAAAGGTCATTAAGGAATCACTCCGTGAAGGCTCCCCTGATCTTAAAAGCAGAAGGAATGCTCAATTGCCGGCCGTTTATTTGATGGCGGCCTCGATCGTTTGTTAAGGCAAATGATCCTGGTTTTCTCTTTACAAGGGGATATAAAGTTTCCTTTCCAAACTACCCGGGTATCAGCTCCATCGCAAGGCAGGGTGAGGAGCACTGAGCAGACGGAGCAGAAGTTCTCGGGGCAAAGATAAGACCGTTGGTGTCTGTCCGTCTAGAGCAAAGACATGTGGAGGCAGGAAAGGTTCCAGGAAGCCATTTGTGAACAGGACTCAGGGACCCTGGAACCATGGAGAACCCCCCCCCCCCAACACACACACACCCTGAGACCAGGAGAACGAACTGGGGCCAGACTACCAGCAAGGACCACTCCGATGAGGTCACAGTAGAAGGTCCTAGACAAAGTGGGAAAAGTCGAAATGTCGAGCAAAGTTCAAAACCACTAAAAAAGGGAACACAGGAGGGAAGGAGGCAGGGGACAAGGGAGGAGCCCACACCAAGGGCTCCAAGAGAAAGAAGCCGTTTTGAAAGGGATGACGGCAACGTAGGTACAAGTGTGCTTGACACAATGGATGTGCGTATGGATTATTCCAAGAGCTGTGTAAAAGCAGACTTGCTGATCCAATAGAGACTGGCGTCACGCACGCACAGGCACACAAATTAAAAAAAAAAACCCACCAGACTCACAGCCATGGAGTCAATTCTGACTCACAGAGACCCTAGGGGGCCCCTGTGGGTTTTCAAGACTGTCACTCTGTACCCATGTGAAAGTCTCATCTCTCTCCCGCCAAGTCATCCGGGGGCTTCCCAGCGCATACGGCAAAATCCCGTGATAGTATTATTCCATTTTCCCAGGCACTTTTCCAAGCCACCCTCCACACATACGATAAGAACAACTCAGCGCAGGAATAAAATTCACTTCGCTTAACCCATCGGAAATATCATCTCTACCTACAATTCCTATAAGGACTTCCTCATGACATCGTTTCCATCTCCCCACCCCCACCGTGATGAAGCTTGTTGATGTTTTCAACTGTGTGCTTTGGAGGGTCTCAGCAGACTCCCGCCTTCCTGCAGCTCCCACGGTGAACCGCACCGGCCAAAGGACCTTCCTTGGCGACACTGGTTTAAGTGTTTAAGTCTGTATGGTTTAAGGAAGCTTCTTCTGCTCAGCGCGATCAGGTCCCATGTCCATCAGAGATGGACTTACCCCTGGACTTAACTGTTAAAGGGAGGCTGCCCGTTAAACGAGGGGGAAGACGGGATCTGGAATGAGTGACTTTCAAAAATGAAATACGATTATGATTCTACTACTAAGGAAACACCACAAGCATCCCTTCAAGACACAAGAACAGCCCATGAAACACCAAGCAAGGAAGGCGGGGCAGGTGGAGTCACTGACCTCTGCGCGGCCCTGCATGGCGGGAAAAACCCTGAGCCTTGATTACTGCCCTGCAGGGCGTGAAGTCTAGATATGCCCTTTGACACTACCTGCCCCGAGCACCCAATTCCGTGGAGAGGGACACTGAGGCCCAGAGAGGTGGGGGGATAACCACACAGGCCGTTAGACTCTCCTGCCTGTCCCCCGCTCCCCAGTCCAGATACCTAGTCGCTCTCTCAGTTCTGTTTCCCCAGCTGGCCCATCAGCAAAGTGAGGCCCAGTCCTGCTCGAACAGAGAGGCCACATCTGTGAGGCCTGGTGTCCCCTCTGGGCAGCTGACCGCACAGCCCAAGCCAGGTTGAGGCTTCTATAGCTGTGAGGTGCAGGGTTCAGGGCCTGGACCCATGAGAAGGACATCCAGTCAGCCACACACCAGAAAGTGATGTCTCTGTCTATCGGGGTCCCCAGGGGCCAGACTCCCCCAAGCAGTGGGCCCAGCGTTGAAACGAGAGGACCCCACCCAACTTCCTGGAAGCAATTCTGAGGTGGGGGCTCCGAAGCTCTCTCCTGGGCCTTTTCCGCCTTCATCGTTTTCCCCACCACAGTCATTAGCTGCCACGGTGTTAATTCTGACTCCTGACACCTCGAGGGTGCTGAGTGGAAGTGCCCCGGGGCCCCACCCCACCACCCTGTGGTGCCCCACAGCCCCCTCCCCAGCTTCACATGCGTGTGGTCACACTGAGTGCGTGTTCTTTGTGACAGTCAGGGTTTCCCAAAAAAATGGCGGTGAACATGAATGTCTATTACAGGTTCCGGCAAAGACGGAGAGGGCCAAGGAGATCCCCTGCAAACCCAGTGGGGCTGATCTTGCCTCTATGGGTCTAGGCGATGGGGGATCCAGACAGCCCCCCCACGGCCTTCAGATCACCCTGTTCCCAGCAGCCCACAGGCCAGCCTTGACGTCTGTTGAACCAGGAGGCTCCTGCTGCCTTCCCATTGAGCTCGGGACACAGTCACACTATAGATAAAGTGACCAGATTTTAAGTGGGTGGTGGGAGGGGGGAGGTCTTCATTAAAAATTTGGTCTATATGGAGCAACGGAACTTTTCATAGAGCGCAAAAAATCGTATTGTAATAGACCTATTTCAATTTTAAAACGCTGCAGGGACGTCGTTAAATTGCTAAAAAGCAGGACATCTGGTCACTTTATCTATAGAGTCCCTCCCACCAGCCCCGAGGTCTCATGAGAGGGTTTGTGGAGCAGCAGTTAACACCCCTCAAGAGTGCGGGGTGGGGGTGGGGGCCCAATTTCCGTTTCGGTCCTTCTGGAAAAACCAGGCACACACGATGCTTTGGAGGGAGGGTACCTTCCCCGTGTCCCGCCCTCACCCCCCTCTCTCCACAGAGGCCTTCGGGACCAAGGTCTTTGCCTCCTTTTAATTTTTTACCAGAACCTGGAACAGACTTTGCTGCTCACGGCCATTTTTTTTTTTAAAGTGTGAGCTGTGGCAAAGAGTCTCAGCTCTTTGTTATGACACGTATTTGCAACATTGTTCCAACCTGAGTTCAAAGGATCATTAAGGAATCACTCTGTGAAGGTTGCCCAGATCTTAAAAGCAGAAGGAATGTTCATTGCTGGCCATTTATTTAATGATGGCCTTGATCTTTTGTTACAACAAATGATCCTGGTTTTCCCTTTACAAGGGGATATAAAGTTTCCTTTCCAAACTGCCCGTGTATCAGCTCTATCTGAAGGCAGTTTGAGGAACACTGAGCAGACGGAGCAGAAGTTCTCAGGAGGAAGCTACAGACATAGACGATCATAGTGTCTGGCCCTCTAGAGCAGAGACATGGGGAGGCAGGGAAGACCTAGTCCAGGAAGTCATTCGTGGATAGGACTGAGGGACCCGGGAACCACAGAGAACTCCCCCACCCTGAGTCCAGGAGAATGAGCTGGGGTCCGACTACCAGCACGGGCTGCAGCTAGTGATGGTGGGGCGGGGGGGGTGGGTCCCCAATACTCCATAAAGAGTTACCGTCCCAGAACCCCACAGGGGCACTTCTAGCCCGGGTCCCTGTGAGCCGGCAGCGACTCGATGGCAGTGAGTGTCAGAGGCCATGGGAGAAAGAAAAATGCAGAGCAAAATTCACCGTCGTTAAAAAAGAGATCCGATGTGTCTGTCTGATAGAGCTTGGTGGATGGACACCCCTCCCCCCAAAAGACGATGGCTCTTCAGCCCCCTTCACGCCTGGAACGGAGCCCACTTTCAGCCGGACACTAGACAGGGCTGCAAAGGGTGTGGGTGTGCCCGGGATGAAGACTTGCTTCCAAACAGCCAACCCCGCCAGCCCAGCAGGACAGTGTCGGCCCCTGAAGCACCGGGCGGACAGGAAGAATGAACAAATGGAAATAGAGGGCCCACGGGGGAGGTGAGAAGAGTGGGGTCACCTGGAGGGCGCTGCACCAAGGTCGGGCAATAAGATGGGGTAGACTGTTGGCTGGGAAACCCGTGCGCCCCGTCCATTCTCACTCAAACTATCAGGGAGGCGTCCAATGAAGAAGCCCATCAGGGTTCTCCAGGAGAGTCAAAATGGCCGAACATGGTTCACCTCCCTGAGCTCTCTGCCAGGCTCTGAGCTCCCTGGGGAGTCGGGGTTTGAAGGGGAAGGAACCTCTAGACTGTGCCCTCATCCTCCCCCCTCTGGCTGTGCTGAAGCCCCCCCCATCCACAGGGGTATTTCTGGAGCTGCTCCCCCAGAGGGACACATACATGGAGTTTGGGATGGGCCACGCTCACTGGGAGTCCTCCCTGGACAGTACATGATTCCCTCCTGGGAACAAGAGGGACTTCCAGGGAGGGGGAGTCCCTGAGGTGTCCTAGGTGGAAGGCACCCTTCTCCTCAGACTCCCAGGCCCAAGGATGAGACGGCATGCCGCCCGTGTGTCTCTCCCACAGAGAGCCGTAGAAATGAGCATCTGAGCCCTCGGCATGGCCCCTAGCCCCCAGGGGGGCTCCCGATCCCCCTCAGAGTCACAACTGCTGTTGGCACGGCTGCCCCCACTGCGCCCCACCAGGCACAGCCTTGGTGGAAAGGGTGTCAAGGGGGTCAGGGAGGAAGGGGGCACGGTACCTGCGAAGGCTGCCATCAGCCGACCCACCATCACGAAGAAGAGCCACATGCCGGGGGCCATCCTGGTGGTCATGCCTGCTCAGTGGTGGGCGGTGCCATCCTAGGCCCTGGGCCCGTGGTGGACACAGCTCCGCTGCCCGCTCACCCGTCCCATCCAGGCTGCTCTGGCGATGTGTGTGTCTCTGCCGCTTTCTCTCTCTCAATCTCACACGCCTCCGTGCTGCTCTGCTTGTGGTTTGGTCTCCAGGAAGCCAGGCTGGTGTGACAGGGCTAGGGGTAGCATCCCCCAGCTGCCTCTGCCATGAGCCCCCCCTCCTCGACCTGAATCTGGCTGAACTTCTCGGGTAATGGGGTGAGGCCATGACAGATTTCCCAAGAATGCCCGAGGTGGAGAGGCAATAAGACACAGGGCAGGGGGAAGGGGGACATCTCATTCCTGGTGGCCGGTACTGAGTAGATGTTCAATGAATAGATGTTGGGAGAATAATGAATGAATGAATGAATGAATGATCCACTGCCTGTCCCATCCCACCAACCCTACCCCTGGTGGTACTATATATCTAGGCTTTGCTTGTCCCTGGGCGCCATGGCTGCTGGGAAGGAGGAACAGCCTTCTCGAGGGGAGAGCACCCACCTCTCTTTAGGGAAGGGTCTGAGCTGGATCACTCTCCCCCACCCCCCACCCCCACCTCCTTT
The DNA here is from genome assembly GCA_004026705.1 of Nesogale talazaci. Classification (NCBI taxonomy): domain Eukaryota; kingdom Metazoa; phylum Chordata; class Mammalia; order Afrosoricida; family Tenrecidae; genus Nesogale; species Nesogale talazaci. The sequence goes on along the minus strand of PVJH01005995.1, from coordinate 29,585 downwards.
TCCAGAGATGGGATCGAAGGTCCGGGTGGGAGCTGTCCCTTGAGGTAACACAGAAGGATCAGCTCCCCCTCCTTCCTGGTCTGGGTTGGGCATTCCTCCATGGGAGGCCAGAAGGGCGGGCTTGTGATGTCCGGCAGGGAAGCTGGGCCCGGCAGGATGAGCAGGACGGAAAAGGAATAGCAGGGACCCAGGTGTGGAGGCCTGAGACCCCAGTGAGCTGGACCCCACGCTGGCTGGCTGGTTTGGCTGAGATGGGCTCTGAGTGAAGGAGACAGAGAACAAGCGTGTTTAATTCACCATGTATACTCCCGGAGTTGGGCATTCCATAAACAAACCCACCGTCCTTGGGTGGAACCTCACCCACGGAGATCTTATCCCGGGCTCCTGAGACTACAAGCCTTTCCAGGGGCAGATAGATTCAGCTTTCTCTCATGGGGCAGGTGGTGATCATTGGGTATCCAGCCCTAGCAGGGATTCCTATAGTCAGCGCATGAGTGAATGAATGGATAATTTAATTAAGTCCAGAAGCAGGACGGTGGTTTCTCCTGGCCCCGACCCATCCCTACCTGGACCCTCCCCTGAGTTTCTACCCCCTTGCTTATGTGTCTTCATTGCTTCATTATGTGAACTGGGGAGCAGACGACTCTTCCATCCTGTCCCCAACTCTCCCAGGTGGAGACGCTGCCCAGCTCCGAGGGCCAACGAGGCTCTGACACCAGCCTGAGGCTGCCCTCTGGTGGAAGGTCTGTGGTAGCACTGACCCGTGCCTCAACCCCTGCATTCAATTCCTTTTAGCGGACCGAGATAGACCTGTTGGCGTGGGATGGTCTGAAATGGGCTCTGTCGAAGTGGAAGAGAGGAAAGCGCAACCTTGCTGTTAAGGTGCATGTGGTTCACAAACACACGTGACCAGAGCTGGGGCTGGGGTCACGGGAACCCCATGAGAGGACCCTGGCTGATGGACAGCTTGCAAAGAGATATGCCTTTGACTGGAATGAATGGCCACACTTCTATTTCTTTGTTTCTTCTTTTCCCCCAGACTTCTGTTTCTGGAACTATGATAGACGCGTGACCCTGAAAAATCATTCTGATACAAAAGACCGCAAAACATATAGGATAAAATAATTTAAAACAGCTACAAAGTTGCAGAATGGAAGTGGCTTGAAATGAAGAGAAATGGGGGGTGGGGGGGAGGTGAGGGGAGAGACAAGGAGATATACATCCAAAGAAATTCTTGTGACTCAAAGCAGAGGTTGTCCTGAGGCAGTTGTTGACCCCAGGTGGCCAAGAGCTTCAGTTGAACGCGCCTGGAGCAAACCTAGAACTGGGGCCACATAAGCCACAAAACCAGAACTCTGCCTAGGGTCAAGGCCACGAAAACCCGCAAGGAGACAAAGCCTCTGGGAGAGAGCTGAGAGGGAACCCACCAAGCTCAGCATTGACCGGGGATGGAAGGGAGGACGCTTCACCCCCAGACGCCCCCAGTCCAAGTCATCTCTCAGACCGAGGTTGTGGATCACCAAACAACAGAGAACAGGAAAGTCAGGTCGAAGACAGCAGTGACCCAGGAACTTGACGACTCCTCTTAAACTCCGAGCTCAAAGCGGTGCCACGGACGGAGTTCCCAGGAACCCAACGTTCTCACGCCAAACAATGACACCAAACCACTCAGTTACAGGACAGAAGGCCCTTTGATGGAGAGCTGCACAGAGCAGGTGACGCAGCAGCTGCAGATACCGGAATCATGGATCAGTAATAGAAACCAGTCTGGGGCTGAGCCCCGGTGGCGTACGTGGGTGAGTGCGGAACTGCGGCCCGCGGGTTTGGTGGTTCAAATCCAGCAGTGGCTCTCGGGAGCAGCGCTAAGTAGCCCTCACGACCACCGGAGGCAGTGATGCCTCCCCTCAAAAAAGGAAAGAAACCAGCCTTTTCCACAGGTTTAAAGACCTTGATGTTGGTCACTGTCGGGCAGGCTAGTTAAGGAACAAGAGACTATTAGAAATGTCCAGAAAGATGAGAAGGGAAAGGTCAAGTGATATTTTGACCAATGAAGAGCATCATCTTTGAAGTTAGAAATTCAGTGGGCAGACCTAACAGCAGGTCTACATGGTTGAAGAGAGAGAATGGGTGAGCTGGGCGGTAGCACTGAAGGAGTTTCCCAGCGTGCAACACAGAGAGAGATGAAAAATACGAAACAGGCGGGCTGAGCCCTGGTGGCGTAGTGGTTGTGCCCGGGACTGTGGCCCACTGGGACGGAGGTTCAATTCCAGCAGTGGGGCTGGGCCTCTTACTCCCACCACCGGAGAGCAGTGATGCCCCCCCCCCCCAAAAAAAAAGTACGAAACAGGGAATGGTCAGAAGGCGTCGGTTGGCTAGTTAGAACCAAGAAGGGCAAGCAGATGGCTGGTTAGAGCACCAGAGGAAAACTGGAGCGTCTAATGTTCAGAAGACTTGGCTAAGAATTTCCCCTGCCCAATAAAATGATTTTTAAAAAAAGAAACATAAAATCGGCAGCATATGTACAAATACACTTGATACCATTGATGCATGGATTGTTCTAAGAGCTGTAAGAGTCCCCAATAAAATGATCTTTTAAAAAAAAGAGTTTTTTTATTCCAGAGTTGATGACAAATTCTCAAATCCCAGATGCATCACCAACTTAAGTATGATAAATTAAAGCATAGCTACACCAACTGTGTCCAACAGCAAACCTCCTGATGGCTGGAGACAAGGTGGACAGACAACAAAGTCGACGGACAGCTAACTCTTCAGTATCAACAATGGAAGCTGGACGGCAAGGGACTGGCATCTTCAAAGTGCTCGGAGAAAGTAACTGTTGAACTTACATCCCTTCTGCAGCATGAGGTGGAGACAGATCATTTTCAGATAACAGAGAGAAGTCACAACTCACAGACCCTCTCAGGACCCATTCAAGGCTGCTCTTTGGGAATAAAAACAAAGTGTGATGCCAGAAGAAGAGTACAATTCAAGGAAGCGCAGCGCAGGAGTCGAGGAAAATGTCAACACGGAAGTGAGTGAAGCTGAGGTGGATCATGGAAAGCAATCATAATGATAAGATCTAATGTGTGCGGTTAGAGTTCAAAACAAGACGGACGGGCCCGGGGCGGCAGCGATGGGCTCCAGCCCAGGAACAATGGAGAGGAGGGGCAGGACCAGGCAGTGTTTCATTCGGTTCTGCACAGGTCACTATGAGTCGGACCCAACTAACAAGAACAACAGACAGGTTGAGAAGGCATCATTAGAGAAGTCCGTTATTTGGCAGGAAAGTGAAATCATGACTGTCTTGAGGCCCGGTTGAATTAAAGGTGCGTGTGAAGCTAGGGACGTGAGAACCCAGGAAAGGAGCTGTGTGATAAAGCCCACAGGACACAGGAAAGGAAGGGGAATGGAACAGGGCAAACGAGGACAGACAGACAGAGAGTGGATGGGGTTCAGAGGATAGAAGTGGGTCTTCCGTGGCCGGAGGGGTGCTCTTGAGAGAGGACACAGGTGCCCTGAAGATTAAAAAGGACCCAACAAAGCAGCCTGATGCAAATGTCACCGGGACTGGTGCCTCACCCCCAAGCTGCCCGGGTTTCATGGACATGAGGCTCATAACAGGAAGCCGAAAGATGTGCTCAGCCGGGTGCCTCCACCAATGAGCTTCCTTTTTATTCTTAGGCCTGGGAGCCAGCACCGTTCTAGCCGAATGTGACAGGGACATCGTGTGACTCTCCCTACTGCGGAGAGCCCCAGCATTTTTCTTCTGCACGGTCTTGCTCCCCTGACCTGACCCAGCCGTGTTATTGAAGGATACAGACCTGGGACTCTTAGCCCTCCACATGCCCCGTGACACCGGGGAGCGTTGAATACTGACAGCTACCTCGTGAGCACTTTCTATTGTGCTAGACCCTATAGGAGGGGTTTGTACCTCCCCCTTTACATTCTCACACCAACCCATTTAAATAGGTACAGCACTGGGTAAGTGCTAACCAACCACTAGGTCGGTGGTTCAAACCCACCAGTCGCTTCATGGGAGACACATGAGGCTGTCTTCTCTCCTACAGATGTACAGCCTCAGAAGCCCTACTTGATGTCAGGGATGGGAGGTCATTTGCATTCCTCTGCTCATCTGTCCTCAGGCTTTCATGTTGTCGTGAAGCTGGAAGCTGTGTCTTCAAGGTTACCGAAGGTGGCTCAGCTTCGGTGGGTCTTAGGGACGAAAGCAGACCAGGAAGAAAGATTTGGTGATTGGCTCCCAAAATTTAGCCAACGAAAACCTCACAGGTCACAAGAAAACATCGTCCAACTCACTGGATCGGGACTTGTCAAAAGGAGTGATTCATCTCTTGAGGAGGACTTACTGTCTGGTGATGAACTTGAACTTACCCACAGTCATGAAGACAATGCTGGTGAGACAGCATTTCATTCTCCTTTACACAAGGTCTCTGTGAGTCAGTCAACTTGACGGCATCTCTCTCTCTCTCTCTCTCTCTCTCTCTGTCTCTTTCTCCCTCCCATTAGCACAACTTAAGATAAGGAACGTGAGTTGAAGAGGTGAGGTTTTTACACAGACTCCACAGCTAAGCTGTAGAAGGCTTAGGCTGTGAACTTGGGCCTCTCTGTGGCTTAAGACTCTGGACAATGAAAGAAGCCACAGACCTTAGAACCCTGTCTTCATTCATCTTCTGGAACCTTCAAGAATGAGGTGGAGGGACTGAGCCCCGGTGGCGTCAGTGGTTGAGTGTGGGACTGCAGCCCGCGGGTTTGACAGTTCAAATCCAGCAGTAGCTCTCAGGAGTGGCACTGGGTAGTGCCCACGACCACCAGAGGCAGTGATGCCCCCCCACACACACACACAAAGAATGAGGTGGAAATAAGTCTCTTTTCAGATAAAAACTAGGAATGTTTCTAATAAGCAGTCTCTCCTCTAAGACTCGAAAGGGCATTCTTCAGGGGGCAGGGATGTCCACATATACAGGGTTCGAGTTTTAGGGCTTCCACTCAAACACAGCTCATCCTACCAGGAATGTCTCTTGCTCTGTGGGACTCCAAAGGGGTGGCAGTGTTTGGCTCCACACCAAACCAAGCCCACTCCTCGGGCCCCAGAGCCCTGACCATCCTCAGTGGTGACCACAGGGCCCATTCCCCAAACTGGCAGCCTGTGACATCCCTACCAAGTTCATCCAGGGTCCGAAACAGTCAGCAACTAGACTTATGTACCTATGTTGTGTCCAACCACTTTTTTTTTCCTTCGGTAATGTCCAACCACTTTTATCAAAACCATCGTGAGATGGGGCAGGGCGGGGCCACGTTTGGTCATGTGGTCCCCGGGGTCCTGGGACTCAGAACTGACACAGCGGCACCTCACCCACCGTACCCTTTGGGGAAGTAGATCAATCACTGCTTCCTTCTGACCGGGAGCCTCTGGTAGGTTCCTATCAGCAGCCAGTGCTTAACCACAGAGGCACCAGCATTTTCTGTTCTCTAAACTTCCTATGTTCACAGGGAAGCTAGACGTCAATGCTGGCAACAGACGCTGCCACTGTCTTCCTGGATAGGAAAGGCTCATCGTGCCCATGTCAAAAAAACATCTGAGGGAGTCTCTGCCAAACCAAACTCACTGGCATGCATCCTCAGTGACTCGGAGAGACCCTCTTAGGGGGTGCAGAGCTGCCCCTGGGGTTTCCAAGATTGTTCCTCTTTATGGGAGGCACTACCTGTGGAGCACGGCCGGTGACTTCGAACCGTTGACCTCGTGGTTAGCAGCGCCTGATGTTTAACCACTAACCCCCCCCCCCACCCCCCGCCATGGCTCCATAATTTCCTATAAAAGTGAGGTTGGACGGGAAGGAAAAAAAAGAAAGGAAGGAAGGAAAAAACAGCTCCTACGTTTGGCTGGCGAGTCCCGAAGGCCCTTCCGTGGTTTTGTTGTGTTTTACTTTTTCCCCAGGGGCAATCAGGGCGCCTCTGAATTCAGCAGGCATATTCCAGGCATGCTTCTCCTTTCGACACCCAGAATATTAACAGGGCAAATGCTGGGGGGAGGGGTTGTTGGCTGAGCTGTAATCATATGAAAGTTGTTCACCACTTCACGGCAGGCGAGCTTTAAAAACAGAAAAGGCCGATCTTCATTCTCCACTTGGGCTCTGAGTGAGTGGGAGGCTAGTTCCCCAGCCGGGTGTCTGGGTTCTGACATAGACTAAGGCACCCCCAGCCATCCTCCTCGCTGCTTTGGTACCCTCTGTGCAAACAGGAGACCGGGCCAGTGATAAAAGGCCATGACTCCAGTGTTGTCGGGGCCACGGATGTTGGACAGGTCGTCCTTCCATTGTACGGTGCGTCACTGTGGGTCGGGCCTCATGTGCCAACACCTCTGTGGCAGTCATGTACTCATGTGTCAATTTCATGACGGGGAATCTAGGAGTGGAGGGTAGCCTGTCAATCTGGAGATAGCCAATGAGGCCTCTGTGCGGCCATGGCTTTGTCCTGAGAATTCTGGGAAGTCTTGCGGTATTTCTCAATTGGAGAAGAGAGACTTGACTCAGTCTCTTGGAGTTGGTTTACCAACAAGACAAGATAGTAGCATGCTGTCAGATCCTGAGTCCTGGAACCTGGAGGGGCAGGAGGAGAAGTCACATGGGTTTGCCCTGATGGAAGCAGACCTCTGGGGCCGGAGAAGCCACAGAGAGACGACCCCTGCCAGTGCTGAGATGCTTCTACCCCCAATGGCTACTGCTGATGGACCCTGAACCCTGGAAACAAGGAGCCAGAGGGAGACCTTTGCCTGTGCCAGGATGCTTCTACTGCCACTGGATACACAAGGCCCTGCACCCACTGGCCTGTGATTGTCCTGGTGTCATTGCACATGCTTCGTGAGTCGGAAGGAGACTTTATAGACTGGGATCAGACATATGGGCTAATATCAGACTTCTGACCTTGGACTGGGCTGGGTTGGGATGCTTTCTCAATGTCCCATTCCTCTTGTATATAAACCTTCCCCTTATATCCATATGCATGTTTATGAATTTCTCTAGTCTACTCGGACTAACACAACCTCACAACTTCAACAGCACAGATTGCATTGTTCCCCAGGGGGGAAACACACTGTCAGTCCTCACCCTTGTCCTTCTAGATGGACTCCTCTTTGGATTTAGAGTTTTCTTTCTTATGTCAGTGGAACCACATGGTGTCAGGCTTCCCCTAACCCTGATCACTGCTGAGTTCGAGAGCAGATGAGATACAGGAGGTAAGCACAAAATAGGGAGGGGGGGTATGGGAAAGACCCCCTGTGAAGACTGACAGGGAGTTAAGGATCCTGGAGCTGCAGGAGCTGAAAGAGAGGAGGATCAAGGGTCTTTGCCCAGAACTGAGAGAGAGAGAGAGAGAGAGAGAGAGAGAGAGAGAGAGAGAGCTTGCACCTGGGGTTGGGGCTGCCTTACCTGTGAGAAATGAAGGGTGCTTTCTACAGTCCTCTTGTGTGGTGCTTCTGCTGAGGTGACACCAGGAAACCAGCAGACCTGAGCACCCTCCAGGGCCCAGGACACACATTTTGAGAGCCGCTGCTTTTCAGGGAAAGACCAAGGCATCCAGAACTGAAACTCAATCTCTGTTTTCTTCCCTGAGCATTGCCCACAAGACATCCAAATCTTCTTTGGGGACCTGCTTGGTGGGTGATCAGGTAACACTGGGTGTGTGCCTCCCTGATTCTCTTCTCATGTGTGTACCCCAATTCCCCACCCTGATGATGCCTTGATGAATCCTTAGGGACCCAAGAACCCTCCAGGTGGGGCCTGAGCAGCTGGGCATCAAGCTGAGTGACCTTCTGAATCCCATCCCTACCCTTAGGTCAGGAAGACCATCATCGGGGCACATGAGCAGAACTCTGGAGAAGTAGGAAAGGAAACACCATTACCCATGATCTCATCCCCTTCCTAAGTGCTGTGAAGCAAGCTGTGGTCTTGGGTGATGTTGCCTCATCCTGAATGTACTGTTGATAAAAATCCCCACAGCTATTTTGTGTATTCGGTGGTTACTCAGCCACGTCATACTGGCCCTTTTCTGTTGAGTCTGGAGGCCCCGAGAGAAAGACCCGGCATTCGGATCTGATCATTTTGCGAATAAGGAACTGTTGGGATGACATCTCTCACAGTCTGGAGTCCACTGGTCAAGGTTACCTTCAGCCCCTCCAGAAGTGGGAACCACCTCACCCATGCCAACTGGACTCTTATCCATTTGAATCTCAGTGTTTGGATCTTGAGTTTTAACTTTCAGTGGTGAAACCATGCTGTGACAGGTAGGTGTGTTGTGCCAAAATGGCCAAAGAAGATAGATAGGTTTGTTGTGACAGCATGGCCAATGAACACATGTGAGTTTAATTGAAGGATGGAGCTATAAATGGCTCAGTGAGCCTCTCCTTTCTCTCTCCTGCTCCTGGATCTTTGGACCAGTGTGCAGCCACCTGCCTTGCTTATTCTGTGCTTTGATTTGCAAGCTACACTACTTGTGGGACACCTAATCCATGGACTGTGTCCCTGTAAGTTGAGATTCCTTCAAGTCCTGCTTTGTCACACTCCTGGAATATACATCTCTTGAGTTGGGAACTATCAGACTCTGTCATCTGGCGGACTGTTGGTGACCTACCTTGCTGTTTGCTGCCTCTGGCCGAACAGCCTGAATTGCTCTACAGAGGACTACTCAGTGGCCCTCAAGACTCAAAAGACTGCCACTGTGTTAGCTGTCTCACACAACTGAGTTGCCCTCAGCCATTCATACTGCTGTATAGATTGATGAACTGTTTGTTTTTTATGTTAGATAGCTTTTTATCTTTATAAATATATGTAAAAATAATTCGTGTCCTGGTTTTGTTTCTCTAGAGAGTCCTGTCTCACACACATGCCCACTTGATGGTGTTGTTTTTCACATCTGCCCTTGATCTACTGGCCCTGTCAAGGGAGGGGACAGCCTAGGCTGATAAGAATTGCACGTAGCACTAGTGGAAGCAGCAGTCAAGCGACCAAAGATGTATTGCAGTCCGCTGCACAAGAGTCCTTTAAAGTATTGAAGAGCAAGGATGTTGAGAACCGAGGTGAGCCTGACCCAAACCAGGGTATTTTCGACGGCCTCATATGCACGTGAAAGTTGGACACTGAGTAAGGAAGGTTGAAGAAAGGATGCCTTTGAATCATGGTGCTGGCAAAGCGTATTAAAAACAGCACAGACCGCTAAAAGGACAAAGAACTGTATCCTGCAAGAAGTACAGCCAAAGTGCTCGTTAGAGGCAAGGATGGTGAGACTCTGTCTTCCATACTTTGGACCTGTCAGGAGAGACCAGTCCCTGGAGGAGGACATCATGCTTGGTGAAGCACAGGGGCAGTGAAAGAGAGGAAGGCCCTCAAGTAGAGGGATGGGCCCCGTGGCGGCCACGAGGGGTTCCGGCCAAGGACACTGTAGGACCGGGCCATGTTTCCTTCTGGTGTGCACACAGGGCCTCTATGGGTGACTGTGTTGGGTAGGTTTGTTATGCCAACATGGCCCCAGAAGATTGGTGGGTCTGTTGTGATGCCACGGGCAATGAACACACGGGATGAATTGAAGGGCAGAGATTGGAAGGGCTTGGCGAGTCCCGCCCTGGCTCGCTTGCTTCTGGATCTTCGGACCAGCTAGCTGCTTTGTTCGTCCTGTGCCTCAACCTCCAAGCAACACTACCCGTGGGACACCTAATTATGGACTGTGGAGCTGTGAGTTGCGGTTCCTTCACGCCCTACTTGGCCACGCTCCTGGGTTATACATCTCTTGAGCTGGGCACTGTTGGACTCTGTCATCTGGCTGACTGTTGGCGACCTGCTCTGCTGTTTGCTGCCTGTGACCAGATAGCCTGGATTGCTCTACAGAGGACTACTCAGCGGCCCTCAAGACTTGAAGGACTGCCAGTCTTCTAGTTGCATCACGCAAGTGAGTTGCACCGAGCAATCTGTACTGCTTTATAGATAGCTAACTGTTTCTTTCTTATCTTATATGCCCTTCTCTCTCTATAAATAGATAAAGAGAATTACTGGTGTCCTGACTTTATTTCTCTAGAGAACCCTCTCCAACACAGTCAGAATCTACTCCAAAGCACCGCCGCACATTGACAGCAGCAACCACAATGACAACACGCGTTCTTCTGAGGACCCTCCACCTGGAGTCAGAGGTGGTTCAACCAGAACATCTGATCTGCAGTCCGGTCTCTACTCACGGTCTTCTATTCCTTTGCCCACCTCAGCCAAAGGGCATTGACTTTGACTTTAGAGTTAGGGTTGCCGTTGACTTGACTTTGGCTCATAGCTGCTCCATCTACAGCGGGAGATGTGGCCCACTCCTGCTGCGGTAAGCCACGATGGCAGGCCAGATGTGGTCTCCTCTGGCTTCCCTATTGGCCGATGTGCCTCCACCATCCATCTTTCTTTACCTGTTCTAACACCAACCCTTCCTCCCAGGCGCTCTGCTTCTAGGCAGGGTTCGACATTCATCGCAGCCACTACACAGGACTCACAGACACGACACACAATTATGAGTGTTTCTTACGGAAGTCAGGAAGTTGCCACAAGCCAGGTTCAGTAAACAACGAGATCCAGCCATTGTGTGTGGGAAAGCTGGGCCATGAATAGAGACCACTGGCGATTGCTCAACCAGCAGCCAGACGATTCCTCTCCCAGTCCTCAGCTTTCAGTCTCTGCCTCCAAGAACCCAGCCTGCTGCTCAGCCTCCCAGTCTGCGCACTGCTCCTTTGTCCTGCCTCATGGTCTCCTGGCCTCAGCCCCTAGTTCTGGCCGGGTTCCTTTGCTCTGACCCATGGTCTCCGTGCTGCAGCCATGGGTGCCCCTTCTCTGGGCCTCCTCTGCCACTTCAGACCTAGATCTCCAAGGTGTTCTTCTTCTGATTGTTGTGGGATTTCCCTCTCTCTCTGTGTGATGACTCTAATACATGGAGGAGTGGCTTTGAGATGTGACTTTTGTTCTGCTGCGGGTCTTACCTGCAAGAAGCAAAAGGGTGTGAACGAAGACTTAGAGATTTAAGCCCACCTTCCTCTTGCTCATGAGTATAACAGAGAACTCTCCAAAATTAGAGGACGGCTACAGCTGTTGTTGTTGTTGCTGCTGTTGCTAGGCACCCTTGAGTTGGCTCCAACCCACAGCAATTGTCTGCACAACAGAAGGAAGCACGGCCGGTCCTGCGCCAGCCTTGCTATGCCTGAGACCACTGAGGCAGCCACTGTGTCAATCATCCCATCAAAGGCCTTTCTCTTTTTGGTGTCCTTCCACCTTAACAAACACAACGTCCTTCATCAAGGACTGGTCTCTCCTGACCGCACGTCCAAGCTGTATAAGAGGAAGCCCTGGCCTCTAAGGAGCACTTTAGCTTTCCTTCTTCCAATACAGATCAGTTTGTCCTTGTAGCCACCCCTGGTACTTTCCATAGTCTTCTCCAGCCCCACAATTCAACCGCACCCGTCCTTCAGTCACCCTGATTCGAAGTCCAACCGTCCACAAGATACGGTACGGCTAGAAGGGCCGTATTAACTGACTACCTCTCACCTGCACCAGCCTGAACCCTGTGATGGTGGAGCTCCCCGCTGCAGCCTCTGTGTAAGTCCATCTCCTTGAGAGGCCTCTTCTTTTTTCCTGCCCTCGACCTTTACCCAACATGATGCTGGTCACCTAAAACAGGTCTGTGGCGGTCATGTGCTTATGTTTATTTCATAATTGAGATGTAGGGGTGGAGTCTAGCCTGTTTAATCTGGAGAGACCCATTGGGTAGCCAATGAGGCCTTTGTGTGGGCATGGCTTTCTCCCGTAACTTATGGGAAATCTCACGATATTTCCCTCATGGAGATGAGAGGCCATCTCCCCAGTTGTTGCCAGTTAGTCTTCAAGGCGACGAATTATGGACCAGACGAGATGGCAGTGTCTGAGAAGCTGGGGGAGCTGGAACAGAAGCCACCTGGCTTTACCCTGATGAACCAGATCTCTGAAGCTGGAGAAGCCACGTGGAGACCCCTGCCAGCGCTGAGTTGCTTCTACCACCACGGGATGCTGTTGATGGACTCTGAGCGCTGAAAGCGAGGAGCCAGGAGGGGACCCCTGCCGGCACCAGGATTCTGTACCCACTGGTCTGTGACTTTGTGAGTCGGAAGGAGACTTTATAGACTGGTATCGGGCATATGGGCTAATATTGGACTTGTGCCTTTGGACTGGACTGGGTTGGGATGCTTTCTCAATGTCCATTCCTCTTGTGTATAAACCTTACCCTTACAGCCATATGCGTGTCTATGGATTTGTTTCTCTCGTCTCCCCGGACTCACACAGGATCCCTCCTGATAGCACATCTGAAGTGTGTACAGTGACCTCTCAGCATCTTCACTTCTCAGCCCGTTTCCCCGTGCACATGAGGTCGCTGAGAACACTGGGGCCAGCACTCCTGAGTCCTCAAACTGACATCTTAACTTGTGCGCACTTTCAAGGGGTCGTTGGCCACAGCGTTGCCCAGCGCCATGTGTCTTGTGAATCCTGGACCGCTGCTTCCATGGATGTTGGCTGTCGATCCAGGTGAAAGGACAGCTTCCGTCTCTTCTTTAATCAGGCTGCTGCGTTCTGGGCCGGGTGGATTTGAGTTTGTCTTTCCATTAAAGGCTGTGGTCTTGGACCTTCTATGGCGAACTCTCCTCTTCTGACCTCCCCCCCCCCCCCTACCCCCAGCCTTTCATCTGCATGGCCTCCTGACTCAAAGATCCTCTTGGGGGGAAGGAACTTCAGCACTCACAAGGCTTAGTCGATGTTAGCATTTAGCCTTCCTGAAGCTATTGCCACCAATCTTGCCCGGGGACCTTCTTTTCATTTATTAATTTCACGGATATCTGTGGAGCATCAGCTGCTGACTGGTGAGTCTTTGATGGCACAAAAGGTCCGTCCCTTAAGGGAAAGGCTGCTGGTTGGAGTCCACCCAGACATGCCTCAGAGGAAAGGCCTGGCCATCTTAACTGTTTTCTTTTTTCTGGGCATCACTGCCCCTTGGTGGGAGTAGCAGGCCCAGCCTTGCTCCTGGAGAGCTGCTGCTGGATTTGAACTGCCAACCCTGTGGGCCGCAGTCCTGCACACAACCACTATGCCACTGGGGCTCAGCCCTTAACTTTTCCCTTCCATCCCTCAGTTCCTGAAAACCCCAGGGGAACCCATCCCGCGCAGACACGCATGGCAACTCTTTACCAAGCTAATGAAGCGACACCTTCAGGCAGGATCCTTGGACGGCTGGGGCGTCTGTGATCCCAGGAGAGAAAGGACCTTTGCCATGGGGCAGGGTATCTGAAGGCCCCCAACAGGCCAGTGAGACCGAGAGAGGCTGAGAATCCAGTAGGCACGGACTCCCAGCAGGTGCCCAGGGAGCCTCTAGGTGAAGAGGAGCCATTTCAGCAGAGACCTCAGGCAAGGGGAGAAGTACGCGCTGGAGGAGGAGTGAAGACCAAGGTCCCATGGCTGGAAGGAGCCCAGAGCGTGAGAGGAGCTGAAAGAAGGTCCCCATGGCTCTAATGCAGGGTGCTGGGGGTGGGCCTCTGAGGCGCAGAGTGCCTGACTGGGATTTCCTCGGAGCCCAACATCCCTTTTGCCCTTGCAGGCCCTCTATGGCGACACAGGCTTCTGGTAAACGCAGGCCCACTTCCTTCCCATTTGCACAATCAGAGGTGCTCCCTGAGCCAGGGCAGCAGTTCGTTCCAGGTCAGCTGCTGTGACCCAGACAGACAGAGAGACATGCACCTGTCACCACCCCCACGGGGCCTTCCCCTCTGCATTTGTGCAGTGGGTGGGGAGACCCAGCAGTGCGGACATCCTCTCCTGAGCCCGCTGTCGCTGCATTCCTGGGGCTGGGTGGGCAGAAAGTGCTTCCAAAGTGAAACCCGGGAGAGAAATGAAAGTGAAAGATGCAAACCCGGGCTTGCTTCCCAGGGGAGGCAGCGGTGGGGGTGGGGTGGGATGGGGGCGGAGGAAGCTGGGCTCACATTGGCCCTCTGACTCAAGATGTCATTTCTCCTAAAACACCCGGCAGCAGCATGTGATGCCGGCCGGCTGCGAAAGGGGAAGCTGGGGGCACCTGGGGTTCTCAAAGCAGAGACAGGGACAGTCAGACAGCAGGGAGGGGAAGGAGGAGGCACAGCGTTGGAGGGTAGGGGGGGCTGAGCCAGCCCCAGTGGGAGGGGTTCCTGAGAGGACAGAACCCCGTGTCACCAGGAGGAAAGGTCAGGGCAAGACCAGCAAGAAAGGCAGGGCAGGAAATTTGGGAGAGGGCGCAACTACAGAGAGGGGTGGGGGAGAAACAAAGGAGAGAGGGAGGAGGGAGAAGTTGAGGTGAGAGAGGTGAGGAGAATTGAGAACTAAAGGTGGGGTTGGTAAGGTCTGGGTACTGAGCAGGGGGGTGGGGTGGGGCGCGGCAAGAGAAAGGGGGCCTATCAGAGAGGAGGGAAGGGGGAGCCGCAGCCGGGCCAAGCGGGAGACACCGAGCTCGGAGGCGGGGACAGACATGCCTGCGGGGCGCGGTCCCCAGGAGCGCCAGCCGCTGCTTGCGCGGAGCCGCGGGCGCCCGCGATGGCGGCGGACTGCGGTGGCCGCGGTGCTGCTGGTGCAGATGCTGGAGCGCTGCGCCTTCTTCGGGGTCTCGGCCAACCTGGTGCTCTTCCTCAACGGCGCCAACTTCAACTGGGCGGGCCAGCAGGCCTCGCGCGCCGCGCTCTTCTTCCTGGGCGCCTCGTACCTGCTGTCGCCCGTGGGCGGCTGGCTGGCCGACGTGTACCTGGGCCGCTACCTGGCCCTGGCACTCAGCCTGCCGCTTTACCTCGCCGCCTCCAGCCTGCTGCCCATCACCGCCTTCGCCGACGGCCGCAGCTCCTTCTGCGGCGACGTGCCCACCGTTCCGCTACAGCCTCCCTGCCCCGGACCCGGCTGCCCACCCACCTCCCCCAGCCCCTACTGCGCGCCCACCCTCTACGCTGGGCTGCTGCTGCTCGCCCTGGCCTCCAGCTCCATCAGGACCAACCTGACCTCCTTCGGCGCAGACCAGGTGGGTGCAGGACGCCCGCCCCCACGGGAAGCCCAGGGAGCGGGTGGTGAGCTCGCCAGGCTGCGGGTTGGGGGGCGCCCCCACCCTGCTAGGCCAGACATCAGGCAAACCGCGTCCCCTCCCCTCTGCATCCAGATAGAAGATATCCCTGGCTGTGGACTGGTTCTGAATTCCGAGGGACTCTGTAGAACTGTCCCATAGTGTTTCCAAGGCTGTCATCTGTACTGGAAGGAGGCCTGGTGGGAGGGGGGGGGGGAGGAGGAGCTGATAGATATCAAGGGCTCAATTAGAAAGAAAATGTTTTGAAAAGGATGAAGGCAACAAATGTAGCAATGTCTTTGACACAATCCATGTATGGATTGCTACAAGAGCTGTCAGAGCCCTGATAAAATGATTTTTTTGTAAAGTTACAGTCTCAGAAACCCACAGGAGAGAGTTCTACCCTGTCTTATAGGGTCACTGAGAGTCAGAATGGAATCGATGGCAGTGAGTTTGGTTTGGGTTTGGAATCTTACTGGGGAGAGGGAGGCAGCGCTCTCAGAAACCCCCGGGGCAGTTCTACTACCATGCTGCTGGGTCATTGTGAGCTGGTATCAACTCAATAACAGTGAGTGTGAAGGGACTGCGGCCCACAGGGCTGGTGGTTCAAATCCAGCAGCAGCTCTCCAGGAGCAAGGCTGGACTTCCTACTCCCACCAGGGCAGGGATGCCACAGGAAAAAAAAAATGAGCAAGTGTGGAATCTTTATGAAAGCCCTCCTCACCTCCCTTGTGGCTGGTGACTTTCGGTTAGCCTCCCAGCATTTTACCCTGGCACCTCTGGGTCCCCTTCTTCCCGCCAGGATGGGTGCTAGGAGAGGGCTAATTGCAGGAGAAGCCTGGTGAATTATGTATCAGGCCCATGTGAAGCACCTGCAGTGTTTGAAACTCAGCCAACCCTCTCACCTCGCCTCGGTGCCCCGCAAACAGGGTACTCGGGAGCGTGCTCAAAATGGAAAGACTGGAGGTCTTGAGACCAGGTGCCTAGGAAGAAAGGCCTGGTGATCCACATCTGAAAAAATCAGCCACTGAACACTGTCCGGGGCACAGTGATGCTTGAACATACACAGAGTCACTTTGGATCACAATCGGCTCTGAGGGAACTGGTGGACTTTTCCCATTTTGGGTAATCCTCAAAACACCCCACCCCGCTCACGGGCGGTCCTGGGGCTGGGTCTGACTCACAGCGCCCCTGCAGGACAGAGTGGAACTGCCTCCTGTGGTTTCTGAAGGTGTCAGCCTTTCCAGAAGCAGACAGCCTCGTCTTTCTCCTGCACGGCAGCTGGTGGGTTCGAACTGCCAAACCTCCTTTGGTTGGCAGTCCAGCGCGTCAGCCACTGGGCTGTGCAGGCCCCTCCTGGTTACTTCTAGCTGGGTAATAAAGAGAGAGATGGGGCTGCCTATCGTCTCCTGTAAAAATGTGCCACCTCAACAAGAGAAGGAGGCTTTGATAGTCACCGGGGTTGGGTGCAAGGGGTGGGGGAGGGAGGGAGGAGAAAGGGAGAGGGGAAGGTTAGAGGGTAACGTGGGTGAAGGGAAAGATAATAGCCAACAAGCAAGACACACACACACACACACACACACACAAACACCTGGGAACCAGGCAAGCTGTTGAGAGATCTGAGTTTTAACCAACAGAAATGGTGATCAGTCCTGTACACCTTCCCCTACTTCGCAGTAAAAGAAAAAAAAAAAAGATTAAGAAAACTTACAGCCTCGGTGGCCGGCAGTCGGCATCGACTAGATGGCCATGAGTGGGTCTGAGGTGGGTGATTGTATTATGTCTGTTTCATAGGCAGGCAGGGAGGCTCAGGGTCCCCAACAGTGACCACCTCGCCACACTGAGAGCTGGGCAATGAGGGAGTTCCCAGCAGTGGGGCTCCAGGCTCCACCTTGAGCCCCATCTTTATGAGCTGTGAGGATCTGGGCGCGTTGGGGCACGGAGGTTTGGGCTGCAGCAGCCCCCCTCCAACCAGGAGCACCCTGGGGGTGAGTGAGACAGGCCCCGGCTCAGAGCCCAGAGCCCAGCTCGGCCACTCTTTGGGGAGGAGGACCTGGGAAAACGCCTCCGTCTTACATCTCCTCCCTCTGTTGCCCCCTGGCCCAGAGCTTGGGAGAGCCTCGATGAATGAATGAGCAAATGGCTGCTGACAGGGTCGAGTTAGAAAACTCAGCTCAGCCGGGTATCAGGCCAGGGTTTGTGCCTTGTCAGCAAACAATGCCATGTAGCGTGCCTGTGCTAGTCCGGGTAGACTAGGGAAACA
Organism: Nesogale talazaci; assembly: GCA_004026705.1. Taxonomy (NCBI): domain Eukaryota; kingdom Metazoa; phylum Chordata; class Mammalia; order Afrosoricida; family Tenrecidae; genus Nesogale; species Nesogale talazaci. The sequence continues at coordinate 12,196 of PVJH01005995.1, read as the reverse complement.
AATCCATAGACACACATGTGTATATAAGGGAGAGGTTTATAGACAAGAGAAATGAAACATTGAGAAAGCATTCCAATCCAGTCCAAATCAAGTCCACAAGTCCCCTAGCCTCCAGACACCTCAGCCATCCAGTGTCCTCGGCCTCAGTGCCAGTCTCTAGGGTCGACAGCAGTGACAGAAGCTCCCACTACAGCCCCCTCCCCCCTTTTCTTGAGCCACGGACTCTGAGCGAAGAGGCTGCAAAAGCTGTCTGAAGGGATCTGAACTTGACTCTTAGGGGAAGTGCAGGAAGGGATATGGGTTCTGAGAAATGGCTGCTTGAGGTGACCAGGGTGGGTGCCTCAGCGAAGAGATGGGGGCTGGGTGACAACCAGACAGGGGCATGGGGCAGGAGGGGCGACACCATCTGGAAGACTTCGTGCCTGACACTGCATGTTTAACGCACGATTTCAGAAAGGGCCATCCATCATTCGAGACACCTTCTCATTTCCATTCCCAGTGCACAGCCTGGTTGTCCCCATGGAGTTACAATTGTCATCTTCATTTACTTCCAATTAGTAACTGGAAGTCGCTGCTCATAATAGGACTTATTCAATTTTCTGCTTGCAAGTCTAGAGCAAGAATTTTCAGAGTCGGTGGGCCCCTCCGTCTCCCTCACCAAGAGTAAACCTCCGTGTCTTCAAAGGATGGTCATTTTAAAAAAGCATCTTTATGGAGCATGATTGTATTTGGACAAGAAGGAGGGGGTAGAAATCTTATCTTTTCTACAATGCAACTACAGAAAATAGCTCTTTGCAAATTGGTCTTAGCTACCAGAATTGTGTCTGTGGGTGGAAGGGTAATGGCGGATTCTGAGATGCTGGGCTTTACGAAAAAGGAGTCCTGGTGGTTCTGTGTGGTAAGTGTTGGATTGCTAACCAGAAGTTTGGTGGTTCAAATCCACCAGCCACATCTCAGGAGACAGATGGCGCTGTTTGCTTTCATGGAGATGTATAACTTCAGGCATGGCAAAGTCAATTAATAGCAGATATAGTTAGGTTAATTGCAATACCTTACCATGGATTAGTAGCCTGGTGATATCATGCTTACAAGTTGGGCTACCATCCACAAGGTGCACCAACAGCTGAGAGAGAGAAAGAGAGAGAGAGAGAGAGAGAGAGAGAGAGAGAGAGAGAGAAACAGTTGCAGTCTGGGGAATTCACAGGGGTGACTCTACCTTATCTTCCATGGCAGCGAGATCATTTGATTTCCTCTTGACCCATCTTAAAAATCGTCTTCATTTTTTAAAAAATCATGTTATTAGGGGCTCATAAAACTCTTTTCACAATCCATCCATTATCCATTGTGTCAAACACCTTTGTACATGTGTTGCCATCATCATTCTCAAACATTTTCTTTCGACTTGAGTCCTTAGTAGGTTTCCATTTCTAATGTTTTATGCTTCCATGTTAATATCTTGTGCTTTGTGCTTTCCTTTAGGGAGGTTTTTTTATGTTTTGTCTTGTACTGTTGTCGAGTTGTTTTCCTTTGTTTACTTCTGGTGTATATTTTGCATGGTGAAGCCCAGACTAGGCAGAGCCATCGAGACAGAAATTGGACCGATAATCACCTAGGGACATGGCAGGGAAGGAGGGAAAGACCGGGAAGCTAGTGACAATGAGTGCAAGAAGAATATGTCCTGAAATCGACATTGGTGATGATCATGCAGATCTGAAATGTAACTGGATGGTTAAGTTGAATGAAATGCGATACATATCCCAATTATATAATGTAGATATCATTTATATTATATATGTGTGTGTGTATAAAATCTATCTGCCTATAAAAGAGTTACAGCCGCCAACCCTCTATAGCAGTGGTTCTCAACCTGTGGGTCATGACCCTTGGCTCACAGGGGTTGCCCAATTCATAATAGTAGCAAGATTGCAGTTCTGAAGTAGCAGTGAAAATAATTCTCTGGTTCCTCACAACATGAGAAACTGTATTAAAGGGTCTTGGCATCAGGAAGGTTTGAGAACCACTGCTGTAAATCTTTTTTTTTTTTTTTTAACATTTCATTGAGGGCTCTTACAGCTCTTGCAACAATCCAGACATCAGTTGTCTCCAGCACATTCGTACAGGTGTTACCATCATGGTTTTCTAGACATTTTCTACTGAGCCCTTGGTGTCAGCTCCTCACCCATTACCTCCACCCTGGGGACCCCTCGACAGATTATCAATTGTTATTACTTGCATAGCTTCTACCGACTGCTGTCTCTCCTTCCCCACAGTTTCTGTTGTTCTTCCCCCTCGGGGGGTGCGGTTATGTGTTGATCATCCCCATATGTTCCTCCCTCCTGCCTTCCTCTCCCCACCTTTTTCCTGCCTTCCTGGTAACACTACTTCTATTCCTGTTCCTGGATTCCGTGTGTCCTAAGCCCTTCTGTACACATGCTCCCCCGTCGAACCCGAAGTGAAAAGCAGGGCAGCATTCAATCTTCACAGGGACAGAGAGCCTCACCTTTCTCCCATGCAGCAGCTGATGGTTTTGAACGGCTGGCCTTGCTCTTAGCAGTTCGGAGCTCACCCAGCAGTGTCGCCAGAGCTCCTTTAGGCTGGGATTAGTGTCTGAAAGCGGGCAGCCAGTGCCGCTGACCCAAAGCAGCAGACGGAAAGGGGGCCTGGGGCCTGGCTGCTGGAGATCGATTCTCATTCCCGGTAAAGATTTTCAATCCGTTTGACCTTGCTGGAGGGCCTCATTGCTTTTTGTTTTCTTTTGTCCAGACAGCGAGAACCGCCCTTGGGGCTAGGCCCCGGCCCACCTCTGCTTTCTCTAATTATGCCTGCCCTGTTCAATTGAACAGCGATAGGAAGTCGGAGAAGAGAGAGGAGTCCCCAGCTTCAAACCGCTGGGCCAGATTCTCAGCCAGGTTTCTCCCTATTCTTCTGGGGAATGTTCAAAACGCACCTGCTGCTGAGTCCCCTTCAACGCACAGCGAGTCTGCAGGTCAGGGTAGAAAGGGCCCAGGGGTTTCTCAAGCCCTGCTTTTTGTTTGTTTGTTTATAAATAACAGCATTATAGGCCTATGATTTACATAGCATACAATTCGGTAATTCAATCTTCAATCCTATCAAGGAGTATTGCGCAATCATCACCATATCAGAACCCACCCCACCCCTCAAGGTTAAATCCCCTTCAAAAGGAGTTGTGCCATCACAGTTCTAGTGCTCCCTTGCAGCTCCCGCCTTCATTTTTTATTCCTGAAACCCCTTTTCCCTTATCACCCACCCCCCACTCTCCACCCCTTGTATCCATTATTATCACTATGCATCCACTCCTGCTGTGCACCACACCCTGGGAGACCCCAGCGAAAACAGTGAAAAACAAAACGGAAATACAGTAGCAAGGATAAAGTAATAATAATGATATCAAGCCCCCAATACAAATAATGAGCTAGAAAAGACCCCCCATCCACATTCAAAAATCCAGGGAAGGAATTCCTGTTGGAGAACCAGGAAGAGATATTTGTTCCCAGAACCGGTTCACGTTGAGTCTGTCAGGAGGGAGGTCATCCAGGCAGGAATCGGCCCCGATATCTTATTCACGATTACAAGGGTCTTTGCCTGGCCTTTCACTCTCACGGGAGCAGAAAGCTCATCTTTCTCTCGGTGATGGACACACGTCACACGGGCTCCTGGGAAGCTACCCTGTGAGCTTCGCTGACCTCTCAGACCCGAGAAGCCACGCACCTTGCAGGTTGCACAGTGGAAGACGGGCACCACTCAGCTAGAAAGGAACGAAGTGGCCTCCGAGGACATCTGCTACATGCACCACTGGGTGACAATAAAAAGAACAGCCACGTGTGTGGTGGCCATGAACAATCAGCTGTGCCCGGATGTCCTGATCACTAGCTCGTGCCTCCCAAGAGAAAAGTGTACCTACTCATTGGACAGATGTTCACGGAGTATCTTGTTAAGGGATCAGAGACTAGGCACATGGCAGAAGGACTGCCCACCGGCCCAAGCAGTCGCTCTGCGGGAAGAGAAGGGGTGCAGGCACAGAGGGGATGATGTTCCCGGACCTCCTGGGCCCTCACTTTCACCCCTGCCTGGCAGGTTTTGGATCTTGGCCGCGATGCCACCCACCGCTTCTTCAACTGGTTTTACTGGAGCATTAACCTGGGTGCGGTGCTGTCCCTGCTGGTGATCGCCTTTCTGCAGCAGAACATCAACTTCCTGCTGGGCTACAGCATCGTGGTGGGCTGTGTGGGCCTGGCCTTCTTCACTTTCCTCTTTGCCACCCCTGTCTTCATCACCAAGCCCCCCATGGGCAGCCAAGTGTCCTCCATGCTGAAGCTGGCCCTCCGAAACTGCTGTCCTCGGCTGTGTCACTGGCACTCTGCCAGGTAAGGAGTTGGGGCCTGGGTGAATGGGGGTGAGGGGTGGGGGAACACCAGGCCTGGAGGTGCTCTGCGTGTGTCCTGGAGAAACCTAGTCCAGATTGGGGACACTGACCTGCTGATAGCCCTTTTTTCTGATCCACTGTCCAGCAGCCCAGTCACCCCCAGTGGCTGAGGATGGCCAAGGAGATCAAGGTGGTGGTGACGGTCTCAAGGGCAATGGGCTTACCGGAGAAAAGTAAGGATTCTTGTCATTGTCACTGTACTGCTTAGAGAGGGACGATGGTGTCGGCACCTGCCATCTTGGCAGTACTGATGCTGGTTGTGGCAGTCACCGATCTGCGCCAGTTTCAGCACTGGGAGTGTAGGGGTGGAGTCTAGCCTGTCAATCTGGAGCTAGCCAAGAAGGCCTCTGTGTGGGCGTGGCTTCTAGGAAGTCTCCCAGTATTTCCCGATTGGAGGAGAGAGCCTTGACTCAGTCTCTTGGAGACGGTCCACCACTGAGAAGACAACATGGCAGCATGATATAGATCCCGAGTCCTGGAGACTGGAGGAGCCGGAGGAGAAGCCACATGGACTTACCCTGATAGAGCCAAACCTCTGGGGCCAGAGAAACCACGTGGAGACTCCTGCCATTGCTGAGATGTTTGGGAGGCCACAGGGAGACCCCTACCAGTGCTGAGATGCTTCTACCGCCACTGGATACTGCTGATGGACCCTGAACCCTGGAAACAAGGAACCTTGGGGAGACCCCTGCCAGCACCGGGATGCTTCTACTGCCGCTGGACACACAAGACTGCACCCACTGGCCTGTGATTGTCCTGGTGTCATTGCACGTGCTTCGTGAGTCAGAAGGAGACTTTATAGACTGGTATCAGACATAGGGACTAATATCGGACTTATGACCTTGGACTGGACTGGATTGGGATGCTTTCTCCATGTTCCAGTCCTCTTGTCTATAAACCTTTCCCTTCTATCCATATACATGTCTATGAATGTGTTTCTCTAGTCCACCCAGACTAACACACTGGTGGGGAGGGTTTAAAGGTGTTGGTACCTGCCATGGGGAGATGCTCATCGTCTTGGCGGTGCTGGTGCTGGTAGAGAGGGGATGATGGTGTTGGTGCTTACAGTGGCATGCTGGGTAAAGTAGAAGGGCAGTGCAAAGAGGGGAAATGCTTGACGGAACAGATTGACACAGCGACTGCAACAAGGGGCTCAACACAACCATCAGAAGGGTGGCGCAGTGTTTCCTTCTGTGGCACGTACAGTCACTAAGTGTCAAAGCCAACACGACAGCATCTGGCAACAACGTAACCTACACTGAAGATAAGCTTTGGTCAAGACGGTGTCCACGGTCGTAGGGATGTAGTCATGGGGATGAGGGTAGCAGCAAAGGCTGCTGGGATATAATGCAAAGAATTCTACTGTCGGGCTGAGCCCCGGTGGCGTAGTGGTTGTGCGCGGGACTGCGGCCCACTGGGACGGAGGTTCAATTCCAGCAGTGGGGCTGGGCCTCCTACTCCCACCATCGGAGAGCAGTGATGTCCAAAATAAAAAAAAAAAAAAGAATTCTACTGTCTCCCTAAAGATTAAGAGTCAGACACACCTACTCTTTGACACCCAGGCCAGGAAGGTCCTGAACAACCTCTCATGAGTCCCAGCAGCGTCCGTAAGTCCCTCTCCTTTCTGGGTATTGTCTACATGAGTTAAGCAGACCTGTTTGATCCGCTGTCCTTTTGTCCCGGCAGAGACCCACAAGGTGTCCAGCGACTCCCTGACCAAAGGCATCCCTGGCCCGGCCCCTCCCTGCAAGAAGACATCGCCAACTTCCAGGTGCTGGCGAAGCTCTTGCCAGTCATGGTGACGCTGGTGCCCTACTGGATGGTCTACTTCCAGGTGAGGCCCCTCTGCTCCTCCTCACCTGGGACTGGCTCCCCAGAGTCTCATGGAGCTCCCCACTCACCGTGGAGTCCAGGGCAGGGGCGGGAAGAATCAAATGAGCTGCTGCTAAGACTCCAGTTGGCGGGGCCTGGCACCAAACCACCACACCCAGGGCATGTTCGTGGAATTGGCAGGTGGCCTAAGAGGAGGCGCCCTGGCGCAGAGTCTCGCCATCGCTCTAGGAGATACTGGTGCCTCGGGCTAGAGGCTCTTCTCACACTCACGTGTTCAGATGGTCTAACTGGGCGGCCGAGGCCCAGAGAAGGGGTGCCGGCCACTCGAGGCCACACAGCAAGTCAGCAGCCGACATAGTGCTTTTGCAGGGGACTCCCCAACCAGGTTGTGCCCCACGATCGCTTGAGAGGCTTGTCAAGGAAATTTAGATTCCTGGTCACACCGGACGACCGAACTGGGATTGCCTGGGGTCTTGGGGACCTGGGGGGGGGGGCTTGTTGAGTAAATGTCACTCAGCAAGACTAGCGGGACAACTGCTTCCCACCCCACCTTGCTTCCTAGGGAAAAGGTTGTTTAGAGGTGAATGTGTGTGTGAGAGAGAGAGACAGAGAGAGGGAGAGACAAAGAGACAGAGAGAGAGAGTCAACCCGGGGGTCACATACATTCATCCCACACACCCTTGTAGGATCCTTGAGTGAATACAGACAAGACAATGTCCTACAGCTAAAAAAAATAATACACCCCCCCCAAATTGTGATTGTACAAATTAATATACTAGCTAGTATTCATCAATACACACCCAAGTCAGAAGTCAAAATTCTTACTTTCCACTATAAGCAGAGAAAACGGGGTCGTGTGGGGCCAGCCTGCAGAGGTAGGGAGAATCCACTGTGGGACAGGACGTCGGGTGGAGACCCCACTGCAGGCTCCTGGTCTTTCCAGTCATCAGGTAAAGACATTCTCCATACTCCGTGGCTGCGGCCCTCCCCACTCAGGGTTCACCTGGGCCCCGCTCTGGGCACCCACTGCTGCGTGAGGCACCCGTTCCAGCTGACAAATGTCTACTTAGCTCTGGCTGTGACGACCTGTGGGAGGCAGCGTGGCCTCCCTGTCAATGAGAACTCCCCGGGGGGACAGCCATGCCACTATCTAGCCCCTCCAGCGAACGAGCGAGCAAGAAGCTGAGCCTGCTGGAGACACTGCGTGGGCCTCCCTCCCTAGCTTGCCCGCTGCAGCTGCTCCTCTCTGCTTGGGAGCTCCCGAGCAAAGCCTGGCTCTCGATGGGTGGAAAAGCCTGGCTGCCCCAGAGGCCAGGACAGGCCTGGCTGCCCCAGAGGCCAGGACAGAGCTGGCTGCCCTGTCGCGTGGCTGAAGACTGCCTGCCTGGGAGCTGGCCATCCTTCACGGCTGCTCGGTCCACTCACGCCTGTCTCTCCCTGCAGATGCAGTCCACGTATGTCCTGCAGGGTCTCCACCTCCACATCCCCAACATCTTCCCAGCCAGCCCTGCTAACATCTCCACAGCCCTGAATGCCCTGCCAAGCAACTACAGGGTGAGAGGCTGGTTCAGGGTGGGCGGGGGCTCTCTCTGAGCAAAGGAAAAAGAAAGTGGCTTTCACCAGCCACCAAGATCTTGGGGATACAGAAGGGCACCTAGAGGGTGGATGAGCTCAGCCAACTTCTCTTGAGCAGAAAAGAGAATTGACTGCCCCATTTGCAGCAGGGCCTCAGATCAGGCCAATTCAGGCTCCTATTTGACTCTACCCCCCATCTCCTCCCTTGCTGGGACCCCTTAGTCATCCTGCCCCAGATTGCCACCTTCCAACCAGACTTTTAAAACCAATTTTTAATATCAAAGATGTTCAGAGCCAGCAGATGTATGACATGCTTGCCACTACATCCCTATTCTTTGCTCTTAGCAGACATCACTAATCAATCTCAACTGTCTTCCACGCTGGATCCAGGGATCTCCTGGGCAACCACGACCAATTGATAGATGTTAGATTGTATGTGGAACCGACTTGCCATCTTGACCAACCCCTGCCCTGTGCCACAGCTGAGGAGACCAAGGTCCGAGCTGACCGTAGGTCTCCTGGAAAGTCTAGAGTCCAGCTCTCCCAACCCCAGCCCCCGACCTCCCTCCTCTCAGATCCCGGAAGCCTGGCTCCTCCTGGCCAACGTGGTGGTCGTGCTGATCCTGATCCCAGTAAAGGACCATTTATTGGATCCCTTCCTGCTTCGGCACAACCTGCTCCCCTCGGCTCTGAGGAAGATGGCGCTGGGGATGTTCTTTGGCTTCACTTCCGTCATTGTGGCCGGTGAGTGGACCTGAGCAGACAGGTGTGGCGGGAGAGGGGCGGCTTTGGTCCGTCTGGGTGTGTGATCCGAGGGCAGGGCGGTGCTGGCTTCTCTGTGGACCTGTGTCAGGCAGACCCTCCACCTTCCTGCGCCGCGAGAGCTGAATGAGAACCTCCCCAAAGAATCTGGCCTCCCCCAGCTTTTACCAAGAGTCCAAAATATGTTCCCTGTGGGGTCTGAACTCCCTGAAGGCAGGGATCTTGAGCTTTTTGACCACTGCCTCTATTCCTAGGACCCTAGATGGCACAGTGGCTTAAGGCCTCAATTGCTTACCAAGAGGTGGCCAGTTCAAACCCACCAGCTGTTCCAATGGGAGAAAGATGAGGCCGTCTGCCTCTGTACAGGTTTATGACCTAGGAAACCTTGGGGGTGGGGGATCCTACTCCATGCTCCATCAATTCAAAGACAGTGGATTGCGGTTGGTTGCATTTGTTGTTGTTGAATCTTGGCGGCGAGCAGAGAACTTTCTCATTTTCTAAGCGAGTTATAATGGATTCTCTTCCTTCTTTCATCTCCAAAGAATTGGAAGCCACTTACCATATAAAGGGGCCCGGGAGTCGGTGGGCGGCACGAGTCATTAAATACGCACTCTACTCCTAACCCCAAGGTGAGGGTCTCCCATCTATCCAGAGTCGCCGCGGAAGAGAGGCCTGGCAGCCCGCTTCTAGCCTGTGGCAGCCTTGAAAACACAGCGCTGCTCACATAGGAACTGGAAGGGGCTCAAGGGAAGACACTTCCCATGCAACCGCAGAAACCTGAGTCCATTACATCCAGAAGGGCAGGACCCTGAGGTTACTTTGGGCCTCCAAGCGTCATCTTGAAGCCAGTCATGCCATGCGGGGCTGGACCTGCATGCACTTTGTCCTCCTGCCGGGAGCGTGGTTTCGTGGGGTGTTGAAAGTGACGATGATGAAATCTACAAACACCATGCCTAGGTCACAAGAGGGGAAGGGCGAGTAGAGGCCTTCTCAGGTCTTCCTTCAAAAGATTAAAAACGGGGGCTGAGCCACAGTGGCGTATTGGTTGTGTGCGGGACTGTAACCCACAGGGTTGGCGGTTCAAATCCAGCAGCAGCTTTCCAGGAACAAGGCTGGACCTCCTATTCCCACCAGGAGGCAGTGATGCCCACAAAAAAATTTTTTTAAATAAACTTAAAAAAAAAAAAGATAAAAACCTGTCTAGTGCCTTTTGCAGTCATGTTGTTAAGGGACCCCTCACTCATAACGACCTGTGCAATGAAACAAAACAACTGTTTGGGCCTGGGCATCCACACAGTCTCTCCACCTTTGAGCCCATGCGTGCAGCCACTGTGTCATTCCATCTCGCTGGGGGCCCTCTTCTTTGTCACTGCCCGGTCACTTTACCAAGCATGGCATCCCTTTCTAAACAAGGAAGGGGGGGAGAGAAGGAGTTAGCAGACATGACGTTTGTCCTTACCTGCAGCCTCCCCAAAGTTCTTTCTAACCATCCATTGCAGTAGAGAAGGCACGGTGTGTCACTGGGCGTGTTAGCCAGCGTTCTCTAGAGAAACAAAACCAGGACACTAGTAATTCTCTTTATAGATGTATATAGATAGAAGGATAGATAAGATAAGAAATAAACAGTTAACTAATCTGTAAAGCAGTACAAATGGCTCGGTGCAACTCACTTGTGTGAGACAGCTGTAGACTGGCAGTCCTTGGAGTCTTGGGGGCCACTGAGTCATCTTCTGTGGAGCAATTCAGGCTATCCGGCCGCAAGCAGCAAACAGCAAAGCAGGTCGCCAACAGTCAGCCAGATGACAGAGCCAATAGTTCCCAGCTCAAGAGATGTATAATCCAGGAGCGTGGCGAAGCAGGGCTTGGAAGAACTCAACTCACAGCGATACAGTCCACGATGAGGTGTCCCGCGGGTAGTGTTGCTCAGAGGTCGAGGCACAAGACGAACAAGACAGCCGGCTGGTCCGAAGAACCAAGAGCAAGAGGGCAAGGGCGGGGCTCGCCGAGTCCTTTCTCTCTCCACCCTTCTCTTGATCTCCTGTGTTCATTGGCCATGTGGTCACAACAGACCTACCTGTCTTCTTTGGCCACATTGGCACAAACTTACCTATCACATAGGGTCACTGGCCAGCTTTGAGATCAGAACGAATCCCAAACCCAGACTCACAGCCGGGACTCCTAGAGCACCCATAGGACAGGGCAGACCTGGTGGTTTCTGAGACTGTAACTCTGTCTGGGAGTAGAAAAGTCTTTCTTCTGCAAAGACGCTGGTGGTTTGGAGCTGCTGAATTTGTGGTTGGCAGCCTGATGGGAAAGTCACTATGTCACCAGGGTTCCCTTGAAACCAGACATACCGGGGCTCAAATCTAGCCATGACCCTTGACCAAGCTGTGTGACACTGGGCTGGGGGCTGAGCCGAACTTTCCATTTCTTCCTTCTATTTGTAAGAGTTGTCTGCCAGACGGCTGGTTTTCCAGTGGCTGTGTCGCATCATCATCGCTGAGCACAAAGCCCAGCTCTGAGCTTCCCGGCACCCAAGGCAAAAGGGGGAAGAGTTGGATTGGAACTCTGTTTTTTTGATAGACGAATATCTTATGGTGAATTTGGTGGGGCGCTTTCATTCCACACCACGAGCTCTGCATGCCGACGACTCGCTGACCTCCTCTTTCCTATCCCGCCCTTCCCCTCGGATTTCTTTCCCTCAGGGAATCTCCCGCTCGCCCAAGTCAACACCTGCCAACCTCCGAGTCTGTTGCGTCCTCTTCCCCACCCGTGTTCTCCCTCCCTTGGGAACCTCCGAAGTCCATTTCCTTTGGCTTGTTGGTCTCGGTCTTGGTGTCGAGCTTTTTCGTAGCGCTCTCATCTGATATTGGTCCTTTTGAGCTTGACTGGTTTCACTCACCTGATGCTCTCCTCCAGCCCTGTGGTGAGGTGCTTGGGGGCGGGTTCGTTGTTGCTTTTCAGGGGTGCATAGTATTCCCTTGTCTGCATGTCCCCATCTCTCTTTACCCAGACTTCTACTGATGGGCACTGGGGCGAGTTCCAGCTTCTTGCTGTTGTGGGCAGTGCTGGGATGAGCGCGGGGCAGCACGCCTCTGTCCGTGTCTCGGCTCGTACGTCTCTCGGGGCTCCTGTGGGACTTCCCTTCCCAGCCGTCTGAGGTGGGGAAGCCATAGCAGTTGTACGAGAACTCAACTCGTGACCCCTCCCCGCGTCAGTATTCCTTTCCTTCCCTGCGGCCCCTTCGATCACTGGCTACTTGGTGAGCCACCCCCCCACCCCCCCCCACCCCCCGGCATGGCGTGCGTCATGCAACAGTGGCTGGGCAGGGTAGGGTGGGCTCGGCTGCAGCTGCACTTCCCACCACCGCCACCCCACCCCCTTCAGGCATCCTGGAGATGGAGCGCTTACAGTACATCCGCCACAACAAGACGGTGCCCCAGCAGATCGGCCCGGACACGTACTACGCGGCGCCCCTGTCCATCGGATGGCAGATCCCCCAGTACCTGCTCATCGGCATCAGTGAGATTTTCGCCAGCATCCCAGGTATCCCGTGTCCCTTCCCTGCTCGCCCCCCCCCCC